>VZTM01023427.1:46837-62961 GCA_013400555.1 Jacana jacana | reverse complement strand
GACGTGATGGCTTCCTTATTGTTCACAGGGTGCTAGGAACTGTTATACTGACCCTGAGGACAACAGTGAAACTGTCAGGGGTCGCTTTAGTTTGATCCTGCTGCTGCTCAAGCAAAATGCTGAGCAGCAGAAAAGTCTGTGGTTGAATATAGGTCCACGTAGGAGGATTTCTCCTCTCTCCCACTTTGGAAGAAGGAGAAATATACTCCGCTCCTCTACTGCTAGAAGTGAATAGTGCTTTAAATAAAGAAAGAATGGATTAAATAGAACCTGTTGCAGGGGATGGTGTCTTTTATGGAATGTCCAGCAAAATGTTACTGATTACCCCAGCAGTTAAGGTTTGTAATGGTGTTAGTGGGCCAGCAAAAGCTTTCTCCAGCTCAGTAGGATGAAATGCTTTCTCCGTTGTGTTCTAACATGAGCATCTGACCTTTGTTTCCTTTGATCCTGTTGTAGGTTATAGTCTTGATGTAGCCAGCACCTGTAATCATAACATTCTGCCCTTACTTCAGGGAATTAAATTCTCTTCTAGAGTTCTCACGTGCTGAACTTGGGTGTCGTTTAATCTGGCTTTTTTATTTTTTTATCATTTGCTTCAGAAAGAAGCATATGGCTCTGTATCTCACATGCTAGAGTGGTATGTTCTCACTGAGCTCCCACTCTCTTGTGGCTCCAGCTCTTGAAGGAATTGATCAGCCAGCCTCAAACAAAAAGGAAAGCTAGAATGACTGCATGTTCCACACTCATATAAGAATTGTCAGTAGGATATGAAGGATATCCAGACTATTTGGAATATTGTATACTAAAATATTTAGAATCTGTTCTGGCAATTAGTAGGAATGTGTGACATCATGGAAACAGGTGAAAAGAGGAACACCTAAGCACTGTTTTTTTTGGTTTGTTTTTTATTTGGTTTGGTTTTTGGTTGTGTTTTTCCCACAGAATTGGATGGGGACGTTGCTTCTGTAAAGGCTGTGTATGAGAAAATCAAAGCTGAGGATATACAGCTGCACGAGTTATCTCTGAAATCTTTAGCAGCTTTTCTGAAGAAAGCAGGAGAGCCTGTCCCTTTCACTGAGCCCCCTGTGAGTATTTCCTAATTAAGAAATAGATCTGCAGAATAGTGTATGTTCGATGTTAATAAAACAAATTGCATGAATAATTACATAGGGATTAGATCTCTGCAGAGATGCCTCAAAGGAGGTAGTGTGGGAAGTAGGGAGTGTTGTAGGTGCTGTATAACCTTGCCTTGGATTTGACTTGAGGAAATAAAACCCCTTGGGGTTTCTGATATTTAAACTCTGTGATCCTTATCGGGCACTCGTCTACAGGTGCACCTTTATCAAATGTCCTTGGAGCATTTATCTAAGCAAATGAACTTAAAAAGGCTTATAGAATGTGTGTTTCACTAACCATTAATGGGGTTTAATTTTTGTTAATTACCTGTTTTTTGTCCGGTACAAGTCGCCACCTCAGTTGGCTGGGTTTTTAGAACAGCAGGAGTTATTTTGCTGTTGCAGCCTTGCTTCTAGCTGCCTTCCCAACAGATAAATGCAACTGTTCAAATATATCTTATTTGTGGGTGACAAGTGGCGTGACACTAGATCTGTCAAGACTGTAAATAGTCTATGAGTACCATTTTAGCAAAGCAGACTTTAAAGACATTAAGGTCTTCCCTCTCTAAGCAAACTTGTTATTGCTATTTTCTGCCCACTTTTTGTATTCTGGAATAAGTGTTTTTCTGTAGTTCTGTAAAGACCTGATTATATGCTGTTTCTCCATATTGCTTCATGATAAATGCAATTTTTTTTTCTCATTTTGCAAAGAATTAGAGAAAATTTTGGCATAAAAATATTTGGTTTAGCCTTTTAGCAGCTGTGAAGTTTTTCCTGCAACCTTGGCGTATAATTTATAATTTTTATTTGCACTGTGTAAATTTAAAACCTCGAATATCTTACATGCAGCTGGAGTGTTTCTTCAAAGTCCCTGGAATTTCATTCCAGGAATGAATCCAATGGATTCATTTTCTGATTTCCCTCTTCAATTTTTCTCTAACACAGCTTGGTCTTTAAAAGCATCTCAATTTTTTTGCCACAACTGCAGATTGCAGTTAAAAAGTATTTTCATTTTTTAAATGAAATTGATTATATTATTGCATTTTGTAATAGAAGCTTCATTATGTGTTTTTGGCAAGGTTTTGCTTTCCCTTTTATTCTCTCTCTGGTATTTCTCTTAATTATACAGACTTCAATACAGATCTAGCTTTGCGTGACAGAGAACAACAGCTTTTGCTTTTGTCAGGACATAAGACTTTGTTCAGAATTAGTAACTTTTCTGATGAAACAACGTTGAACTTATTTATTCTACTCTATTTATAGGAGTCATTCAAGTTCTATGTGGAAAAGTGGAGGAAAAAAAGAATGGAAGCATCATGAGCAGAGACACTCTTTTATGCTTTAGTTGTTTATGTAATTGTTTAAATATTATGTTCAATAAAAATTTAAAAAAGCGTGTTGCTCTGTGTAATTTTTAATATAAATCTGTGTTTAAACAGCACTTTCCATAACTGTAATTGATAGAAACATTCATTAAAAGAAATGCTGTTAAAAATGCTAATGAAATACGGAGATGCAGCTATCTAGGCTATTTGTGTTTTGGTTTATCATATGCTGTAACCTAAACTGTATTCTGGCTGCTGTTGATTCACTGAGTATATGTATATTAAGAAAGTTGCTAGAGGGGTATGTAACTGTAATTAAGCAAGCTGCTTTATCCTGTGGTGGACTTTGTCTGGTCAGTGTACTTTGGGGTGAAAGTGGGAGGGTAAAAAACCATAATCTTCAGGATTCACCTGTACCTACACAGAAAATAAACACATCTTGCTTTTTTTTTTTTTAAGGATTTGTCCTAAATGTACTTCTTGTGTGTTAATTATCTCATTAGGGCATTGGATATTATATAGGTCCAGACACAATATTTCTACCTTTTACGCTGGCTTGGGTGTTGTAGTTTTATAGCTTCTTGAATTCATCAGCAGAACTCTTAGTGCAGCTAATTTTAGGGATTACAAGAACTGCATATGTGTGAAAACATGCCTTTTTAACAAAGGAGCACCAGTTACTTTGCAGAGGGTAGCGGTTGTTGACTTGCTGGGAGGCCGGTGCAGCAATGTTTCATCTGCGTCAACGTGGGAGTAAACCTCCTCTGGGGCCCTCCTTACAGCCCGGAGTTGTGAGATCGTGGAAAATAAGGCACTTAAAAAAATGTCCAAAGGTGAAAGAATCAGAGAATCACCGAATATCAGGGATTGGAAGGGAGCTTTACATCGGAAAGACACCCATATTCTCTGTGACCAAAGATGGAAACTCCCAAATGCGCACGTTGGTACAACGAATGCGATGTGGTGCCTGTGCAGTACTTCACACAGGTTTTCATGAAATGAGGGCATGTTTCTCTGCATTTAGTACTTTGGTTTATTGACCTGTACATTTTCAGTTAGTTACCCTTATCCCTCTTGGCTTTTCCGGCAGAGACAACACTGTGGTAAATTCGTGTCTGCACACGAGTTTTTTCAAAGGTTTGACAGACTTGTATTGGTGACAGGAGGACGCTTGGACTTTGATGATCTTGTAGGTCCTTTCCAACCTTGTGTTTCTGTCATTCTATGAGTAATCTGAATGGATCAAAGTTAGGAAGAAACTGGGACCGACCTAATTTTTTAAGTAATATTTCTAATTTGCTAGGTAGAACGTTTACAAATACACAGAAAATTCCTGATGTACTTAAAAAACCAGAGGCATAACTAACGAGGGGTCGAGGAGAGCTGTAAATCTGGTTTTCCAAACAAGGTGCTGACTCCTCACTGCGTGCGCTCCATCGGCGGTGTGGTGTTAGGGTGACCTCCATTCCGGCGGCCCTTGCCCCTTTGGTTCCCGGGCTGTCAAGATAAGGCATCAACATTTGACTTTCCATTCCCAGCCCAATGGCTGTGTGCCCGGCGGGAGAGCGAGCCTGGGCACCACTCGGTGTCTTTCATTTCACAAATGGAGATGGCGATTTATTTCTAAAGCTACAGCTGCATTCCGGGTGTCTCGGTGTAATAGCAGGGCAATGGGAGACTGTGTCAACTGGTTAGACACCCTTTCTGGAGTGCCCACAGCTCTTGTTTTTAGAGGTCATCTCATGAATCTCTGGGTTTCAGGGTATGTGAATTTCTGGGTTCCTGGTTCAGCCACACTCCAGTAAGCAGGGTCACATTTGGAGGTGGTGGTCCTCTGTGCTCTCTGGGCTAAGCTGGTGCATAGGGTAGGGAAGAGAATATTACTTGAAGTGAGCACCAGGCTATCACAGAGGGCAGTGAACTGCAGCTCTGTAGATCTTTAAATACCTTTCCAACAAGTAGGTGGCATCTCCTCGTGGTCCAGGTGTGAATGACTGCTGGGTGCTGTGCCCATTCTTTGCCCGTGCTGGGATACCAGCTGGTCATGTTTGCCTGCTGCTGTGTTTGCTTTCTGCCAGCAGAAGAGCAGCAGCTGCAGGGCTGCCTGGTGCTTGGTAGGGCCCATGCCTGAGGTCTGGCCAGGCAGCATCAGTCCCCGTTGGCATCTACACGTCTTTCTTCTAACTCACTTGACTTGAACTGTAACAAAATCACAGAATGATACAGGGTTGGAAGGGACCTCTGGAGATCATCTAGACCAACCCCCCTACCAGAGCAAGTTCACCTAGAGCAAGTTGCACAGGAACGTGTCCAGGCAGGTTTTGAATGTCTGCGGAGATGGAGACTCCACCATGGGCAGCCTGTTCCAGTGCTCTGCCACCCTCAAAGTAAAGAAGTTCCTCCTCATGTTTAGATGAAACTTCCCCTGTTCAAGTTTGTGTCCAATTCCTCTTGTACTGTCACTGGGCACCACTGAAAAGGGTGATGGCTGACCACCAGCTCCATCCTCCTGACACCCGCCCTTCAAGTATAGGTATTGATCAGATCCCCCCTCAGTCTGCTCCAGACCAAAAAGACCTAAATCCCTCAGGCTTTCCTTGTAAGGAAAATATTCTAGTTCCCTAGTCTTTTTAGCTCTTTGCCGTACCTTCTCTGTGGCAGTTCCCTGTCCTTGAACTGGGGAACCCAGAACTGGACATGGTACTCCAGATGCAGCCTCACCGGGGAATAACACCCTGTGACTTTATAGTTGTGACTGTAGCAAGTGCAAGTTGATAGCCTGTAACTGAAGAACACAAATGGAATTGTTTCCAGCTCTGAATTTGGATTTTGAGTGACCCCGTGGAAAGCTCTGGGCTAGAAGAGCAGGCTGCTCAGCCAGTTGAACATCAGTGAGGTGCTGCCAGAGCATGAGCCCAAACAGCACCAGCGGTTCCTGGCAGCAGCGGTGGGGTAATGGGGGAGTCTGCAAGGCTCACTGCTTGGGATTACATTCCCATAGCTCTGGCCCATGGAGTCTTGTGGCAGAAGGGGGAAAGCAGGGGTTATTTGAAGGGTAGGGAAATGCTGCCATTGTGTGATAATATTTCCCATTTTCTGTTCCAGTAAATGGTTCACGTACAGTTAAGGAATGATGATGACAGAGAGGAGTGCGGTCTTTCCTGTCTTTAAAATGTGGGACAGTGAGGGATTTGTGCCACTCCGGGACACAAATCATCTGAGTCTGAAACACGGCTACACTGGGAAGGTTTTGCAGAATCTGCATTTGTGCCGACTCCTCTAGAATACGCTTGAAATGATAATATTTCCTGGGTGCTGGTGTGCAGACACTCGGCCATTTCACGCGTGAAGCCGAATGTGGTTTAGAAGGTTAGCGCTTCTTCACCAAATAAGTAGGCGGCTTCATTATTTATTTCTTCCTATTCAGAGAAAGAAACCTGTGAGGTGACAAAATGCAGGATGGCAAACTTGTCACGGTGATTTATTAGTCCGGGTACCAAACGTGCTCTGTCACACTGACCATAGCGCTTACCCCTTTTTTAAAGCAGAGAAGGATCATTTGCCACCGGCTAGTGGGTAGCTGGGATTGTGCGAGATCCAGACCGGGTGCGGGGTCTCTGAGGTGGGAGTGCGCTTTTCCGGAGGCCTCCGTGGGAGGCTGAGCGCCTGCTGACACGAAATGACCTGACATGTTACTGTAAAAAGCAAATTGTGTGAGTGTGTACGCGTTTGCATAATCGTCTGTCGTGATTGGGGTTGAGAGGATGGGAAAAAGCTTGCTGCCTGGATTGAGATGACTTAATCACACTTCCGTGCCCTGCGCCACATTAGGGACTCACCGCTTTCCCCCCACCCGCCCTTAGGTGGGGGCGGGAGGAGGGTGCTTTTTGGGTTTTGAGCTCAATATGGGGAAAGTTTCCATGTTAGCTACCCAATATAGTCATTTTGCAGCGTGATAATTACATGCTGCAGTTCTATCCTTACCTACTGAAGCAGTTTGTTCAACTCATTGTCTCCTGAGACCCTTTTCCATAGCGAGAACCGTAGCTGTGTAGGTTAGTAGCAGTCTTTAGACTTCCTTAATGTGTACCCGCTGTTGGAATTGGAGGAGCTGAGCGGATCGTGTCTGTGGTGGTGACAGCTCAGAAGGTTTTTATAGATCGACTGCCTGAGTCAGCAGGATTCCAGCTGCAGTTTACAGTAACAAGGGGGGATCATAACAGTGGAGGTAGGATCACAAGTGCACATATTGATGGAGAAATAGACTGGAAGCGTTTTCACCACAGCACTGCCCTATTGCTTTTCTCAAAGTTGTGATGCTTCCAGACTCTCCGGGACCACAGCAGAAGAGGAAGTGACAGAAGTGATGGATGTGACCAGGAGGTTTGGCTGTTCAGTGTTGTCAGCATCCAGAAGGAATGTCCAATTTCCTGCACTGGTATATTGTTGCTGTAAAGGTGAAGAAAGTGAGCATGGAAGAAAAAGCTGGGCCTGTCATTGAATTTAGCCCTATTTAGCAAAGATTTCTCTTCATTTCTTAAAATTATTCTCATAATTTCTATGTAAAGTCAACTGCAAAAGGATAAATCCTGTCCAGAATGGTTGCATCTTCTGGTGGCTTGCCAGTACTTCTGTGACTCAATAATCAGAGGAAACCCAATATCCGTTTAAGTTAGTGGCTCCAACTGAATCCAAGGGTGTCTTTCAGAGTGTGACTGTGCAGATCCTCAGCTACAGAAGCAAAATTCTGGGTTTGCCATTAGGTATGGAAATAAGAGCAAATATGGAAGTTTGAGGTTTGAGTTTTCTCTACTGTTTCCTCTAATTAAGAAAATGAGATAATAGAAACTGTCTTGTGCAGTACCTGCTATAGACGGGGGTTCCACATTGATCTACTTTTAGATAAAACTATTAATGCAAGGTTTCTCTCTTGTACTCCTAAACCTCTATATTACAGTTGGCTAATGCTTCACAATTTCTCCTGTGATTATCCTTAAACACCGTGATAAAGCAGTGGTATCTGTAGAATTGCTATTGTCTGCAGTGATCGCTCCAAACCTCTCGGTAGTTGTGTTTCTTGTAGCCATTTCACTCAGCTGTAAGTGCCAATGAACTCAAGGTTCAGAAGGCAACGAACCTCAGTGTCTCAGAGTGAAAGCGATGAGTCTTGGAAACTAGCAGCAATTCTTGGCTTTGCAGGTAGTTCACATCCACAGTTCTTCACGTGGTCCGAGAGCAGGGCAAATCTGAAATGTTGAGTTATGGGGAGAGTTGTAGATAGCAGAGATGAATCTTTAGGGGAGGAGAGGAGGGTGGACTTTTAGTCAGAAAGGCTGGAAGGATTGGGCTGGAAGGAAAGCAGGAGTGTGTGGACAGAGTGAGGTTGGCCTGACCAGCCTCCTTTGAGGTTGTCAAAAAAGTCTCTGAAAAGGCCATTTTTCTGGGTGCTGGATTTTTATTAATGGTAGAGAGGCTGTGAATAGTGGTTATCAAAATACAAGATTGCCACAGAGGAACCCTGAAGGGATTGGAAGTACTGGGAAAATACCTGGGTGGGAAGGATGGGAGTTGGCATTGCGGATGGCACTAAGACGACAAAGCAGCTTGAGCACCATGCCTTAGGCCTGGTTGGATTGGGACTGAATGACTGCGAGGGGAAAGAGCAGCCCTCAACTTGTTGGCAGTCTGCCTCGATGGCACACCACCGTGAGTCTTTGCCTTTCTCACGGCTCCCACTGTCTCCTCCACAGCCTCCTTGAGGTTCACTGATGAAGAAAGCAGTGGCAGCAGCAAGGGCTGCCCCTCCAAAACCCAGCTCAGTGAAGGAAGAGGCTGTGAAGGGACTGATCAGAGCTGCTGAGCCAAGCCTGGTCCTCCCATGGCTTTCCACTGTGAGGAGTCATGATGGTTGCAGCTGGGTGACTGAAGAAAAAGGAGCACAGTCACCTGCAAAAAATCCCAAAAGATGTTTGTTCCAACAGCAGCCTGTTAAACCTCATATTTCTCAAATGTGAGAGCAGCTGTAGGAACAAGTGTGTTATTGCTGTAATTTAGGGTGGTTCTAAAGTGGAGTCTGAACATGGGACAGTGTTTAGCACCGATTTCTTTGCATGTTCTGATACAGAAGTTGTAGCCTGAGGTGAGGCTCCAGCCAAAGGAACTGTGTTAGGTTGCTGAGCCCACTACCTAGCTGTACTCTGAAAAACTTTCTGCCTAAATCAAAAATAAATCAAGCAATTACCCTCGGTACTTGCAGAGTTCCCTGGGATTTCCCGCTGATTAGTTTAGCTGGTAGTTTGAGCTACAGTCCATGTGTGAAGGGTAGCTCAACTGTAAATGGTGATCATCTCTAGCAGTTGAACATCTTTAGGGCCCTCAGGACCCTTTGTAAATAACATTGAACTCTAAAAATTGGAGATATGATAGAAAGTGTATGCTCATGGGAAAATCCATTAGGAATGACATATCCGTAGACTTTGCTTAAACAAGGTTTTTGCTGTCCATCATGATTTTGTTGACTCAGCCTGTATTTCAAACATCAGCGTTCAAAGTGAGTGAGCTGGTAACATCACACGTCGCACCTGGTTAACCCTTCAGCATTCCAGAGGAGGAAAAAACCCCAATCAAGTGTGAGAGCTGAAAATAAAGATCTATAAAATGTTAAATGGATATTTTAAAAAAACCCAACACTTTAGTTTTCCATCTTTTTTTAATATTTTTAATGACAGCCGTGTTTTCTGTCATGTATAGTACATATAAAATATTGTGCTCCAATTTTGTTTTATTTTTTTTTATGCCCAGGAATACAATTTGTGCATTTAAAGCGTCTTTCTCACTGACATCAATAACATTATAAATTTGTCTAAATTCAGCAAGTAAAAACAAGGTTGAAAACTATGTTTTATACCACTAGCTGCAGGGGGCATAAAATTACGGTAATTTGTGGCTTTACTATTGTCAGTCACGTACAAGAGTTTTTTCCCAGTGGAAATTTTATCACGCGCCTGACACTGAACGTGCTGCAAAGCTGTGAGGTGTTTTTCTAATGCAGAAGCACCGAGAAATTCCCAGGGAGGTACATAAAGCCAAGTGCACGTTCACCTTTCTTTTGTCTGGCTTTTGGAAGGGACAAACCGGAAGGAAGCGCGTCCAAAGCGCTCGGATCAGACAGCACGCTTTTCTGGGGAACAAGAATAGCAGCAAAAATGCGTTTGGGGTTGCTTTTTTGGTTTTGGTTTTGTGTTTTAACGTGATTTCTATAGGAGCGGTGCACCCAGGGGGAAGGCAGGGAAACAGGGACAGCATGCCATGTGAGCGGCCAGAGCCACCAGGTGGGAGGGTGACAGTCCTCGCTGACCTGAAATGTCCTTGCAGTTCCGTGTGGGTGGCAACTTGAGCCCGCCTTGCTGGGAATTACAAGCCAAAAAGTTTAGTAAATGATTGTACTAAGGGGATGCTAAAAGAGCCGAAAAAAACCCAAACAAATCGTTGGTGCTTTGCCTTTCTCAGCAGAGGTCAGAGTCTCTTGGGGTGATGGCTACCATGGGTTTGACCTTCAACTCGTCCACCAGGAAATCCAAGGGCTGTCTTGTGTGAGGTAACGTCCTGTAGCCAGGGCAGCTAATTAGGGCAGCACATCTCCTGATTTGCAAATTTTTCTGTTTGTGCAGCACATTTTGTTGTTGCTGGGTTCGGAACTCCATTTTTGGGGGCTTGTGCCTTTCTACATCTGGTTGAAGCACTGCCACAAGGTGATTAGCTGTTCATTTTTCAGCAAGAGTAGTAGCAGATTTGGGGTTGTTTGTTGAAGAGCAATCATTAAGATAGTACTCGTTTCTTTTTAGGGCACTCCTCTCAGCATCCTGACTGGCGTTGTGAGAAGGAAGATGATTTACTGGTGTCAGGGAGGAGCTGCTGGTGGAGGCCAGGCTGGCAGAGCAGAGGGGCTACTTCTTTATTTTGCCTCTGACTGCCTCGGTGAAGCATGAGGTCATGAAACATTTCCCCCCAGTAAATGAAAGTGAGCAAAATCTTGAAGAATGGTGATGTTAACTAGTAAGGTTGGGTATCATTGCGAGGCTCTGAAGGTTTTGGGTTTGACTGCTTGTGAATGTTCATTGATTTCCAGTTGCTCTGCGTTTGCTTGAAAATTCCCTGCTGAATTAGTAGATGACTATCCGGTGGGCTAATTTCCTTGTGTACAAAATACAAATTGTTTTTGAGGGAAGTGGCAATGTTCATTTACTCAGCATACAGTGAGCTGTTTTATGCTTCTAAAACCACTTGCTAAACCTGAAAAAATTAAGATGAAGCAGAACACAGTACTGAGATATGCCAGGAATCTTAGCAAAATCTGATTAGATGCTTAAAAGGGAGTAAAAGATCCAAATAGGTTGTTGATGGGAAATGCTGTGACGAAAAGCTGTGATGAGAAGGTTGAGGGGGTCTGTTCAGTTGCAATTTCTTAGCCCTGGAGGCATTAAAAATATCAAATTGTGACCACAAAACCAAAATAATGTCAACAAAATTTGCAGTTTAAAAGAACCATAGGTTTGATTTAATAACAAAATAACTATCAACCAACAAGTTTATAATTAATAATAGAAATTGGCAACAGCACTCCTATAAATTACTGATCTGAATTGCTTTTTAGATATTCCCTGGAAAAAAAAGTACAAGCTATCATAGGCGTTACAGTTGTGTGAGTGTATATACACATATATGGAATCCATTCCTGTAGATACCTCTGCAGATACATATTAACTTGAAGGAACACACATTTATACATATACGCTTTTTAAAGCTCGTTAGTTCTTAAAAGGGTTAAGCAGTTTTAAAATTACCTCAACCCACTGCTTAAACATTGTTGCCTTAATTAATAGCTGCTAACATATGAAGGGCTTGTCTTGGCTCTCAGAGTATTAAGAAAAAAAAAAAAGCAGCAGCATGTCACAGAGCTCCACGTACACTGCTTCTTGTCTACTGCCACTAAAATTAGTCAGCGTGGTGAAAACCTGGAAGGTTAGTTATTTCTGGTACCTGTGGACATACCAACACCTGCCATTTCTTACTCATAGAGTGTCCTTGTGAAGCATGTTGTCTGTTTTTGGTTTGGTGTTTGGGTTTTTTTTTGGTTTTTTTTTTTAGTTTTGATTTTTTTAAAAAGGAATTTTGTAGGTGGTTTGGTTTTGTTTGGTTTTTTGGGTTGGATTTTGGTTTTTTTTTGCCGATGAGTAGGGATGGGTATTGATAGCTGTTACTGATTTAGCATTTCTGAATGTGTTTTGCAGTGAACAAAATACGGGATGAAATATGGGATGAAACTTCCAACAGCTACTTATTAATGTAGCTTAGCCAGAGTGAAAGCTAATCCTTTCCAAAGGACGAGTTAAAAGTATTTTGGAGGACTGCCACTACCCACGAGCCAATATGCAAAGTAGTGTTTCCACAGTCCATTTTCCAGCACTGAAAAAGTTTGTCCCTTTTGCCAAGCGGAGACACTGCATAAACTTGGAGTGGAGGTTGGGGAAGAATTCCCCACCTCTCCCTGACTTAAATACTTTACCTAATAAAGACAATTTTTTTTCTTACCTGATTCTTTACAGCTAAGAGACCTGTAGTGCATAGAGGCATTGTAACAACACGCTGCTCTGTTGTCCACACACTGCTTTATTTTTGTGGTACCCGTGTAACCAACACAGATTATTTATTTTTTTTAATTCTGTATTTGGTGAATTTTCCTTACAAATATCGTTGATGCCTGCATTTGATGTTCCCCTTCCTGAATGTGATGTGTGTGCAGACTGAAACCTCAGAGCCTGTTGCAGGTAGGTGGTGCCCCGAGCGATTCAGACAGCAGTAGGGCAAATCAGTTTGTAAGCTCTGCAGCCACCCAAACGTGGTGCCACTTCAAAACCATCTTTGTGCCACCACAGCTGCTGCAGTAGCAATGATCATGACTTGCAGCTGAGGAGATCTTTCTCAAACCTGTTCAGGAGCAAAAGGACAAAGAGGGCCATGATGATCAGGGGGCTGGAGCACCTCTCCTATGAGGACAGGTTGAGAGAGCTGGGGTTGTTCAGCCTGGAGAAGAGAAGGCTCTGGGGAGACCTTATAGCAGCCTTCCAGTACCTAAAGTGGGCTAGAGTAGAGATGGGGAGGGACTCTTTATCAAGGAATGTAGTAACAGGACAAGGGGTAATGGTTTTAAACTGAAAGAAGGGAGATTTAGATTAGCTATCAGAAAGAAATTCTTTACTGTGAGGGTAGCAAGACACTGGAACAGTTTGTCCAAAGAAGTTTTGGATGCCTCATCCCTGAAAGTGTTGAAGGCCAGGCTGGATGGGGCTTTGAGCAACGTGGTCCAGAGGGAGGTGTCCCTGCCCATGGCAGGAACTAGATGATCTTTAAGGTCTCTTCCAACCCAAATTGTTCTATGATTCTATGAAAGATGGTGTATGCTCAGGAGGGTGGGCATTGTCAGACTGGCGGGCAGCACTCTGCTCCAATGTAAGATGTGCCTTCCCACAGTGCTCAGGCCTGTAACAAGTTAAACGCTGTTGTGTGTGAAGTGGGCAGTACCAATGGGTTTGGTGCTGCGAGACACTCAGCCTTAGTGAGAACTCCTGGGAAGCACTGGCTACCCAGAAAGCCAGCCACATCCTGGGCTGCATCAAAAGAAGTGTGGCCAGCAGGTTGCAGGAGGTAATTCTACCCCTCTACTCCGCTCTCATAAGACCCCACCTGGAGTACTGTGTTCAGCTCTGGTGTCCTCAACATAGAAAGGACATGAACCTGTTGGAATGGGTCTAGTGAAGGGCCACAAAGATGATCAGAGGGATGGAGCACCTCTCCTGTGAGGACAGGCTGAGAGAGCTGGGGTTGTTCAGCCTGGAGAAAAGAAGGCTCTGGGGAGACCTTATAGTAGCAGCCTTTGAGTATCTAAAGGGAGCCTACGGTAGAACTGGAGAGAGATTCTTTGTCAGGAAGGGTAGTGACAAGACAAGGGGTAACGGCTTTACATTAGAAGAGGGGAGATTTAGATTAGATACTAGAAAGAAATTCTTTCCTGTGAGGGTGGTGAGACACTGGAACAGGTTGCCCAGGGAAGTTGTGGATGCCCAATCCCTGGAAGTGTTTAAGGCCAGGCTGGATGGGGCTCTGAGCAACCTGCTTTAGTGGGAGGTGTCCCTCTTCAAGGCCAGGGGGGTTGGAACTTGGTGATCTTTAAGGTCCCCTCCAACTCCAAGCATTCTGTGATGCTAAGATTTCTGTTCCCTCATTAACTGCTCTTTTTTGCAGCGGCAGCAGCAGCTCCACTGTGGAAGTGTGGAACCTTTCCCCCACACAGCCAGCGTGAAGCAGGACATGAAGGCAGAGGCTGCAGTACACGGTGTGATCTTCTCTGCCCGAGTGGTGCACGACTGCCTGAAACTTGTGCTGTTTTTCAGCTGCCGGTAGCACGAGTGGGGCAGGTTGTGTGTCACCCACCCACCTTTCCCTGCGCACGGCTCTGTACACAGCCCCACGGCACGCTATTGTTAGGCACCAACGCTAATTGCTGGTATTTCAAGGCTCCCATCTTCTTATTGCTAACGCCTGTAGCAATAATCACAGCCTATATTCCCCATCTCTAGGCATCAAGGAAACAAGATATGATCATAGGCAGTGTGCTAATGTAATTGTAGTATATAGAATGTGAGCTTTTTCTGTGTAAACACAGGCCCGGCCACCTCCCGTGATGGCTCTTCCTGCAGCCCGTGCGATGGCTGTTCCCAGGCTCACCGCTCAAGTCCCCATTATGCCTGCATCCACCCTTGTCATAACACCACCTCTGAAACACTCACACCGCTTGGTCCTGCGGCGCAACGGGAAGAGGGTGGAATTTTAAATTGAAAAAGGCTATTTAAGTAATGTCAGCAGCCTGACTAATTTCACAAAAGGAAGGAAATTCAAAGTTAAGGCTATGGTGTATTCTTATCTGGATGCCTGAAGATTTCTGCGCGTGACAATATGCCCCTAAAATTCAGAGCTGTCCCTTATGTCTTTAATTTCTCCCATTGTGTCTCTCCTTTCTTTATTAAACATCAAAGTGAATTCACAACAGAGAGTCAGCCTAGAATTTAATCCTCTAAATACCTTGAAAATAGAGGTTTAGACTAGGAGTACCAATATATACCCTTAAAACTTCAGCGTGATATAAAAGAGATTCTAATCACAACAGATCATTACAAAGAAGAGTAAACCACTTTAAAAAAAAATTAAGTGTCTTAAATATAATAAAAAGGAATAATTAAGAATCAAACAGGAAGCTGCTATTCTGACAATTTAATGATGCTGAATTGGACTGAAAGAATTGGCTTTGCCATTAGAAGGCAATGAGAATCTGATAATTTCAAAATGGCACTAGGATCAGATCAAGCAGGGTTTTTTTTTTCAAGACCAAAAGCAGCAGAACCAGAGAGAAGTGGTAGAATTCGCCTTAGAAAAACCTTGGAGTGTTTTGGATTCCTACAGCTGCCTGGGGCTGAAGCAGTTATTTTATCAGACCTGCTTAACATCTTTCGACTGGGGTCTGCCTGGGAATTTATTACCACGTGGAACCTGTGGAAAGTAACGTTGCAGCCCCAGTTGCCAAATAGAATAATGAAATATCGATGTATTTCCAGTCTTAATTCTAAAAAAAAAAAAAAAAAGACCAAAATTTGCATCCAGGGCATTACAGCCAATTCCACTAGTTTTCCACAGTGTGCCACTTGTAAATGGAAGTAGAATAGGTGATGTGCTTTGGGTCTCTGTATACAAGCACAGAGATATGCATCCAAGCATTTAAATTCGGGCAAACTACTCTGATAAAAAGCCTGCAAGAGCCATACACCCAGTTTGCTGTGACTGTGAGTGAGGTACCACCATTTATTTACTGTTACTCATTTTCCGAGTATTTGTGTCTTATGGCTGAGTGTAACTAGGTGCACAGTTAAAAGCATTTCATAGATTGCACAGTTAGATGTTTAATTACTGGAGGGGGCGAGTTGGTACTTTCTACCCAAAAATCTTAGGAACCAAGCTTGGCAAAATGCTGTGATTTGTATTGCCACGGAGAGAGATGTGATTAATAACCATCAATTGGTATGTAGGAATACATCCAAGGAGGTGAGATTAAAGTATCTGCACCAAGAATTCATCTGTTCAGGGAGAAAATGCCCATTTTGGGGACCAATGGCATCTCACTGGAACACCAAGGCAAAGCCTTAAAGCACCTAAGCAAGTAGAAACAACACAGCTTCCCTAACAGTTGTGCTTTCCTTCCTTGTGTATTCTCCTGAAGCACCAGTGAAATCTGTGTTGCTCTCCTCTACGCTGTTGTTACGAGTGCTGGATGTTATACCTGCTACAGAAAGTAACCATTTCCAGGGGCTGATCCCGCATCTCCAGGAACTCTCTGAATTACATACACGATCGCTATACATTCAAACATTATGGACTAAAGCATCAGCTAATACAAAGTGGGATGAGTCCTTTGGGATCAGTGGCCCATAGCTCAGAATATTTCAAGGTGTGGAGAACTCATGAGCATCTTGTGACCTATAAAACCCCTGTGTCAAAGAAATAAAACCACAAGAACAAACAAACAAGCAAAACCCAACGGAAAACCCAGCCCCAGGCTGAAGTCCTCCTCCCCCCC
>VZTM01023427.1:8036-46787 GCA_013400555.1 Jacana jacana | reverse complement strand
TGGTGCAGGTTGGGTGGCGGAGCACAGCTCTGCTTCCCGACTGCTGGAGTTCTGCTGCCATCCTGTGGCCAGCCGAGCTGCTTCACGGGCGCTCCCGGCAGGGACCTGCCGCCGAGGTGCCCGAAAACAAGCTCCAGGGCTTTCCTCCACTGTCTTGCCAGGGACGCCGTAAACTGCTGCCTCCTCTGCGGGATTCGCCGTCACCAGTCTTGGTGTGATTTCTGCTTGATGAACCTCAGAGATAAGTAGTATAAAAGCAGGAAGCTGCAGACGATAGCGAGGAGGACGAGGTAGCTCACGTAGAGAGGATGGGAGTCCAGGTCCAGAGCGTGAGTGATCTGTAACCAAGGAGAACGCAGAATTAGGAACAGGCACAAAAGTTTCACGCTGGAGCAGTGAAGTGCAGTCAACGTGTGAGCTCCCCTGGCCCCTGCCGCCTCTCCCCGTGCTTTCCAGCTGGATGTGGCTTTCAGGGTGGCTGCACAGCTGGTTACCGCTACGCTCTGCCTGGGGGCTGTGGTGTTTCAGAGCAACACGGTTTAGCTTCTGAACGATTTCAGCAAGCGTGTAGTTGAGGCTTGTGTGGAAAAGAGCTGCCCTTTATTCTCCTTTGTCTTTCTTTTTTTCTTTTCCTCTTCCACTAAGAAGAGAACGATAAAAGGAGTGACCGCTGTAGGGGCGAATTTAAAATACACCGAGCGTAACGTGACTTCATGCGTTGATTTAGTGCTTGCCAATTCTGAGGCCTACAACATCTAGTTCAATACGATGGGCATTTAGACGTATATATATAGAAATAGCATTCTCATTAGTTATGAAATCCTTGTAGGAGTTTTTATTGGTGACTTACAAGTTTCCCTGGTATTTGAAATGTAGTATTTCCAACAGTCATTTCATATGTGAGGTCAGTGAACTGAATTTGCATCATGCCTTGAAAATTCCATCGGAGAAAAGAGATTTTAGAAACCCAAAATGGAACTGGAAAAAAACCAGCAGAAAGAAAGAAATTGATATGCATGCATAAAACTTACTCGGGACCCAAAAACGGCTGCATTGCTGCCAAATGCAGCAGGTTTGTCTACGTTTCTTGATGAGATGCTGTAAACATATGACAGTTTATTATTGGACAAAACGGCAGCTAAATTGTACTATTTCATGGAGATGGAAAATTAGGAGCGAGCTAATATGCATTTCCATCAAACTGCCGTGTCAACTAAGTCTCACTGCAGCTCGATCTTCATCTACTGGGTATCATTCTTTTTACTGGAAAATTAAGCGACCACATAAGGATAGAGCCTTTCACCAGTGCTTTTTTTGACCAAACTTATTGTTATCTCATTTGCAGATGGAGACACTGATGTAAAATGAATGGCCTGACTCCATCGTCACCACCCAAGAAGATAATTGCAGAGGTAGGAATAAAGCTGAGTTTTCCTGCAGGAGACACACTCAGCCTCGCAATAACCAGTCACTGATGGAAACCATCAACATTCCAACTTGGAAGGATGGTAGGAGCCCTGTCTTACCTGTCCAGAGGTTCTCCAAGCTTATGACAAAACCGCCGCTCAGGTAGAAGGATGTGAAAAGGACGTTGCCGAAGAAGGCCGAGAGCTGTAAGGTGGGCAGCAGCGCTGCCACCCAAAGCGCCATCGCGCGGGCGCTGTATACGGCCAGCCACACCGAGAGGAAGTTCAGCAGGAAATGCTCTGGCTCAGGAATGAGGTTTGCCAGCCAGTAGATGGGAACCCCATAAATTATAACAAAAGCACAGTGCTCTGGGAGCTCCCCCAAAATCTATTCAGGAAGTTAAAAAAAAAGAGAGAGAATCAATTATTTATATTATTTTAATATTATATATCATACTTATAATATTGTATATAACGTACAATGACATATAATGTATTTTTATCATTGTTTATATTATTTTTAAGAATATGAAGTTATTTATAATTGCAAACCCACCTGAGACGCACCTTAATGATGTACTTATGGATTGTTTATAAACCTATAGGAAATGCTCCCTTAGAATGTAATCATCTATCTCCCTGGTAGGTGTTGTCAGTGACAAGCAAAAACAATCCGCACCAGAAACTGAAATTTTTTCTCCAGTTGTGACAATTCCTGTAGCTAGTCGTTAAATTGAGAAGATTCTTGATACAGATTAGATGTCTTGTTTTATTACAGTTTGGCAGCTTCTAAGAATTTAAGACACTCTCCCTGAGAACCTGTGTGCACGATAGCAGTAATACTGTTACTGACTCATGGAAAATGTCCATGAGTCAAAATTTGTCCAAATTTGGTTGAGTCTAGTGTGAAATGAAATTGGAGACTGATTTGGCTGTTGGTCACTTCCTCACTCTGTCCCAAAAGCATTCGAGTTAGTAACTCTTTAACTCATTGTGCAACAAAAACACACTTAGGATTGTCTCAAATATCTAAAGATATGTATAGAGAGTATTATGATTATTTCTTCCAAAGAAGGTTGCTACTATCCTCTAATACTAAGGTTGTAACAAATTACATCGATTTCTCTATGAATAATGTGCAATCTTTGTGACACAATGCAAAGAATATTTTTCTCTGGCAACCGCTAATAAGCATTTAAAATCTTGTGCAGAAATGGAAACCTAAATTACAGATGCCATGGCAGGCAGAACTCATCTAACATGGCATCATCACAAAGAAGAAATTATTCTAAAGCCTGGGTGAAAAAGAGGATGTCATTTTTTAAAAGTTCTAAATTTATTTCTAGAAATTCTGGCTTTTGATGCACTTAATACAGTTATTTATCTCTGACCAGTATGGGCACAAAGAGCTACTGGAAATATCACAGTTGGCGTTTCGTCATTTCTGGTTTACTTTTGCTTTAGCATTTAATAGGAATATTTTGTTTTACAGATCAAGAGTTGTCATCAAACTTTCAAAGATGTTCCAGCAGATGAAATATGCAGGTATGTAATACTATCCAAACCCTTAAATTTGAGTTTGAGATTTCTCAAATTTTGGCTATACAGCCCAGTGAAATATTATTCTTTGATTTTTCTGTGGGTGGGATCTTAGCCATGACTTATGGCAACAGATCTATAGTAGTGTCTGGTTTAATCCATTAATGCCAAGGAAGCAGGAACCATAGCCTTAGCTGGCAGACACAAATGAACAAAGTCTGATATGAATGCAATCATTTATACAAGAAGGTTTTGGGTTGTTTGTGTTTTTGAATGTTAAAGTCAGCCGTTTGTATTTCCTGGCAACAAAACCGATTACCTTAGCAAAGAAGTACGGGCTAACAGAGTACATTCCATCTTCCAAGTCGTGATAAAGCATAGCTCTTTCCGAATGGCCTGCAGGGTAGGAACAAACAGGTTGATTTCATCCTAGGGTTGCATTAATAAGTAGAATTTTTCACTTATTTAGGAATTTTCGGATTTTGATTGCTTATAACACTTGGAAGAAAGCTGACACTTACATTTGGCAATAACATCCAAAATCACCGTGAAGGGGATTAGCGCACCTATCATGTACAACAGTGCTGTTGTGTCGCGAATAGAGAGTCCGGATTTCTCATGGCCATAGTACAAAAATCCAATTAATAATGACATGAGAAGGGCCTCAAGTCCATGGATTAATAATGTTGACAGATCTCTGAAGTCATTGGAGACTTGACGACTGGGAAAACAGCAACATTGACCGTGAGGTATAGTACTTACTAGTGCCACTTACATTCAGATACGTTGCCCCAAACGCTCTGCTAAATAATTTTGTGGAATTTGCTGACTTTGAGTAGGACGTGAGTTGGGCTGTCTGTTTCTGTAAAGGGTTTTACCTAACCAAAGCTATTGAGCTTCTGTAGCTGCCTAGTATTTCAGGTCTGAAATGCTAAAAGCTTGAAGGAAGGCATTGCAGTGGGATGGTCTGATTTTGGAGATGCAGAAGCAATTGCTTCATTTACAGAAGTGTTTTTGTTAAGGATAGGCTGACAGCAGCTGACACTGGTGCTGATTTTCTACGTGTACTAAACTAGTTGATTGTGTTTCTTGTGAGTACAAAACCATGTGACCCAACCAGAGTGACCCAACTACAATATCCATCAATGCTGGCTGGAATCAGTGAAGATTCCAGGCTTCAAATCTGATGCAGAACTGTGAAGATGGCAACACATGGGCCTACTGCAAGGCTGCCTGGTTTTGCTGAATCGTTGAGTGCCCAGGCTTCAGCATGGAGATCAGGGTAGCAGTATCCAAAACTGGGATGAGCCTGTAGGCTCCTACTGCTCCTTAAAGCCACAGGCTCCCAGTGGTGGGAGCTGGAAGCTGTGTGTGGAAGGAGCCCTAGGGCAGAAAGGTGGGGCTGTCCTGCTCAGGGGATGAGCCTGAAGAGCAATGGCTTGCTCAGGCCTAGCGGGAGCTGTGCACTGTCAGCAAGCACTCATTTCTCACTTTGTGCTTCTTTCTTATGCTTTAAAATACAAATGGGCGTGATACACAACTGTTTAAGCTGGAAATAAGTTACCTTAATAATATAGTGAACTGCTTTAAGACTCCTGGTAACTGATCACTGGAATGGTGAGGCATATTGATAGCCTCTTCTGAATTTAAATGAGACCTGCCCAAAGGAAAAGAGAGAGAAAAAAATTAAAATTAGCCTAGGATGTAGCTCTTATTCCAGATCTGCTGTATGGCACACTTCTCTTTACCTTTGCTTGCTGAATGTGGTTGCAGCATTGTCATCTTCAGTAACTTTCCATAAGAAATCATCAAAATCTTTGACTTTTTCTAGGAACAGGTTGGCAAGGGTATTTGCTCTTTTTTGGCTTTCCATCTCCTTTTCTGTGGTCTGTTTATCGATACTAGTCAAATCAACTGCAAGACATTATTTGACATGAGTCGAGATGCTACAGGTGTGATAACTTTATGATATGTTTAGAATCAGAGATTTCATCATGAGCAGATGGTACAACCTCTGCATATGCTTTAAGCTACAACGGTTAAAACTTTATCAATTACTTTAAGTAATTAGAGAACAGATGGTTAATGTTTTGTCTTGGGAGATGTTTCTTATCTAGTCATTCAACAAATCCTCTCCTCCCCTCTCCTCTCCTCTCCTCACAGGTACCAATTCTGTGCATGCCACTAAGTGATCTCCCACCTCCTGTTCTCATCCCTGTCTTATCCAAGTCATAGAGGTTTGTCTCTGTAACCACAGGCCATAGCTACAAGTTTCCCTAAATCTGCCTCATATTCTCCATTCCCATATAGGGGTGCTGCAAGCCTTCCTCAAGGCTGCACTTGGCCAAGAAGGACTGCTCTGAACCATGGCGGTGGCAAAGGTCTTCTTGGAGGGCTTGACGCTGAGGTTAACTTCTGTTTATCTCTGCACCCTCGATAGAAGCTGACACCGCCTGCCACATAGGCACAGCTGAAGAGGTTACTCCAGAGCACTGAGGCTGATATCTGTACAAAGTTTTCCAGCCATCTTGCATGCAGAGACTGAAGGGCTGGAACTGAACCAACCTCTCTAGTGAGAGACTACTGCTGTTAGATTAACAGGACCAGATTCCCTTTGCACATTGCAAAAACAAAAGAGGAATGGGTTTGGAGCCATGTAGTTAAATTTCTCTGGGAAGAAGAACAAAAGGATTGCTTTTCTGAGTTAGGTTTTTTTCCCTTCCCAGCGCTCCATGAAGTGCTGTTGGGCAGCGCTCCTTTTTCCCACTTGCTGTTCCAGGTGTGTATTAATCCTCACCCCGGGAGACTCATTTCCCACATTTTTGATTCAGAAGTCAGAGAATCGGCTACAGAAAGCAAGTGATGAGTTCACCCATGTCTTTCTCAGTGAGGGTAAAGTTTTGACCAGCTAAAGCATGGGAATAAGGGTGCCAAACATGTGGAAGAGTTTCTACACCTGGCAGGGTCAGAAGGAGGGTTATTGAAAATTGATTTTGTCCATACCTCTTTTCGTTAAGTTTCCTGTACTGACAAATAAGGATCATAGTAAAACCCAAACAGTATTGATTTGAGTCAGTTCTAAGGCTTTTCTAAGACAGTTATGGTCAATAAAAATCAATGTTAGCTGATACACTTACAAGCACGAATGACTTCCAATAACCTTTGTTTTATGACAGCACTTGATACTAACCATAGAAATCTGCAGGATTGCTGTACCTTGGGCAGGGATAGCCTAGTTCTGTGAAATACTGGACCATGTCTCTAGCTGTTCCAGAGTAGACAGTGACTCCAGAAGTCATCAGAAGGACTAAATCAAACAGTTGGAAGATATCTGAGCGGGGCTGATGAAGTGAAAGAAGAACTAATCTGTTTCCTCTGGCCAGTCTGGATAATGTTATCACAAGGTTATGTGCAGTAAAACTGTCCAGTCCAGATGTGGGTTCATCGAGTATGAGTATTCCTGCAAAGACAATAAATTTAGCTGTGGAAAGCAACATGTTTGATATGAAAAATATGTTCTAAGTGAAATGGTGCTAGTGCATGAAATCTCACTGATATATTCCTCTTTTTTAAAGTCCAAAGTATATTTCATACCAGCATCATATAATATTCAACAATGGAAATTTCTTCCCCTGTCTCTTACTGAACATGATGACTAGGAACAATTATTTTAACTCTTATCTTGCTCCCACTGGAAACAAGATTTTATTTTTCTTTCTTTTTCATTGGGATGCAGATTTAGGTTCCTTACTAGATTTACCTTCTCTGCAGTTTTGCACTGCCTGTGCAAATATCAGGTATGTGAATATTAATTAAGACAACAGCACTATTTTAGTATCCTGCCTACCTAAATATTGTCAGCTAAATGTTTGATATTTAAATTTCTTGCATTGTTCATGTGTAAATACACAGTACTAATTTAGCTGGCTCCTCTTCTCCCCAGCCTGTGCTGTATTTTGTATAAGGATGTGCACATTTATATATGAAGAGGTAGGCATTTTTGGATTTTTTGTGCATGCCTTGCAGTTGATTGTTACAAACTTGAAAGTGTTTTACTACTTTGCAGTGTTTGTTTTGTTATAGACCTTAACAGCCTTAATCAGCAGAAGGCAATGTCTGTACACAGACGTGGCTTCTGTGCTGAGGGGTATAACATGTTTGAAGTGTAAAGAAAGTTTTACTTACTTCTGCCCAGAACTAACCACGTTTTTCCTCCAGTACCACTATATCTCTTCCTGGGCATCACTTACAAAAACCAAAAAGACTTCTGCTATCCCCATAGTTGCAAAAATAAAGCTTTATGCCAGGAAAAATTTCTTGGCTCCATTTCCTAGTGGAAGAGCTGGTGGGAAATCTTGCTCAATGAGAGGCTCAGCCAAGATTAGGAGTGCTTTTGATATGTATAAAAGCAGATAGGGGATTCAGGCTTGCAAAATCAGCTGCAGATTTAGTCTTATGTTTTGCTTCTGCTGAAGATGATGGAAATTTCTAGTTCACCTGTGGCATGAGCCAGTCACGTCAGTGAGTTGCACAAGACCACAATGACTGACTCTGCAGCCAAGAAAATGACCTTCCCTGTTAGCATTGCACATGTAAATTGGAGGAAAGGAAAACAATCCAGATGTTGTTGTAGGCCAGCAGCCTTCCAAAGTAACTTGTGGCATGTGGTCAGATAAAAACCAAATCTTATGCTGATATACACAGACCAGAGCACTGCTGGGAGGGTGACTTCAGGCAACTTTCAGTAGCCTGTGTGATGATGGTTTTAGAGAGCAGTGGGTGAAGGTTTCCAGCAGGCTCTGCCTGGCTATTTCACTAGTGCTCCATTGGCAAAGGTGATGGAAGCAGAAGAGGGCTGCCTCCTGAACTGCTCCATTTAAAGAACTATTACTGTATTATTTACATTATTACTTCTGATCAGCACTGATTTCAATTTAAGCAAACAGATCAGCACCAGTTGATGGAGAGGTAACCTCTGGCAGAGCATTATGCAAGACCTGTTAAATGTCCTGAGCATGAACTCCTCATGGTGCCCCAGGGGCAGCTGTGTGTATGACTTCCCTGAAAGCTCCTGTCTTCCTTTACTGCCCCATTTCCCCCGGTGGGCAAAAGGGAAGGTGTCAAGGTTTTGCTCACCTGGGTTCCAGAGCAGCTGCACACCGATGCTCACTCTCCGTCTCTCGCCTCCCGAAACACCACGGAGGTACTCGTTCCCTACCCTTGTGTTTGCACACTGGCGCAAGCGTAGTTCTGCTATAACGTCTTCTACCTGGGGGGATCCGAAGGGCACAGGAAATAAAGCAAGAGTTTGGTTGCAGATTTATGCATAGATAAAGCTGAAAATACAATTAATATAGTTAAAATTCATCTGGATGTTTCAGTGCCATCTGATCACGAGACACTTGAAAACAATCCTTGGTTTTAGAGGTAACATTAAAAAAGGCTCGGCGATCATCAATTTAGTTCTTCTTTCAGCCTCTCTAATGCTTTCTCTAGATTGTCATTTTTTATGAGCTTTGGAACAATTGCTGGTTTCTATCTTGAAAGAAGAAAAAGGGTTTATAATCATAATCTACATAAAAAAAATGCCAGATTAGCTGTTCTGACTCCAAACACACAGGATCTCTTGGATAATTCCTGTCAGACACATTTTTGACAACTTTATTTTTTTCCCAACAGCTTAATTACCCTTTTTTTCCTCTGTGAGTCTGAAAAAAACTTTGGAAGGCGCAGTCTGGCAACGAACAGTAGTGTTTCTCTGACAGTCAGGTGGGGGAGCAGTCGGTCATCCTGCCGCACATGTGCTATGCATTTCCTAACAAGCTGGGGAGTGCTGGGCTTGTTGTTGATCAAGATTTGACCAGACTTGATTTTCCCTCCATGATCCCGGCAAGTTATCACATCAAGCAGGGATGTCTTTCCACCAGCTAGAAAAATAAAAATTGAAAATTAAATTAATTTCTAAGGAATCATTTTGAAAAGTGATTTAGTCACAGACAGAGAATAGAAGTTTTCGGTCTTTAGTGTCTTTTCCCCAGCCCTTCCTGAAGGTTTTCCAAAGCCACAGAGGCAGAAAGGTCTTGAAAGAAAATACCAACTACAAGCTCATGTTCAGGAAATCTCTGCTCATAATGGAGTACGTGGCTTGACCTTTGTAATTTCTCAGCAGAATTGGGTAGTTGGGTGTTGAGGGTAAGCCCGTGAACGCAAGAGGCATGGTCTCTTTGTCCTCCCGTGTCCTCTCGTTCACTTTTGAAACACAGGTAAAAGGTAGTGCCCTGCCCTTGGCTACAAGGCTGGCACCTAAACCCTTGGCAAGAGTTGGCTTTGTGGAGGGAGTTGTGAATTCAGAAACGGCAGCTGGAACAGCTGAATGAGCTAAGGCGCTGAATGATTATACACACAATAAGAATCTTAATCATGATTGAAATAAAAATTATTATGACTTAAATAAGACAAAAAGTAATTTAAATAATTAAGAAAAGCTGGCTCATGCTCAGAGGTAAGAAAAGTAAAACAATGAAAACAAAACCTGATTTGGAATTAAATAGCAATTGAATTTTTCCTTTTTGCTGTATGATACTGTATGTAAACACACAGAACTCTCTCTTATTATGATTAGATGTCATTTATTTCTAGTCTCCCTGTTGAAAGATTAACTCCACACTTGTTTCTTAATATATACATTTTAAAAAGAAACCCATCCATCTGTAAACCACGTATTGCTCTATTTAAGAGTGACATATTGATTGCCATTGACAGAGTGAAACCCATCAGCAGTTTAATCCATTTTACTAAGGCATTTGATGAAATAGATGATAAACAGCTTTTAAAAATAGTTTGACTAGTTTGCTGAAAGGGGTTTGTACTCAGTGTATGTTTCCTTACAAAGGTGCTATATCTATAACTCAATATGCTATTTCATCTGAAGCTTTTCCTTTTATTATCAGGAGAATCTCTAATGAACAACTTCAGTTGCATTTAGGATATGTGCCAAGAAAAAATTCCCATGGAAATGGGGAAGAAAAATCTCTTTTGTAGAAATAAAGTTAATACTTTTTTTGGTAAATATATGTTGCCTTTGAGAGAGAGCATCTTCACTGAATCACTGAGCTACCCCCTTGATGTAAGAGTCTACTGTAGACACAGCATGATGGGGGCCGGGGGGTGGAGGGGGGTTGCCTCCAAAGTATGGGTACTTTTTACATCAGTTTAACAGGTCATGTGTCTACCTCTTATCCCCCTAGATGAACTTAGACTCATCCAACCACATGGGGTTAAGGCCATCTCTCCAGTAGTCAGCCTTACCCTGGAGAAGATTTAATCAGTCCCACCAGAAAATGAAAAGGAAAAAAAAAAGATGTAAGAAAACAGACCCATTTTAAAGCCAAACAGAAGAGGAACTTCTCCATAACTTTCTCTAAATAAATCCAAAAGCGATATTTTATCATGTTAGAATTGCTTCAATCTGAAGGAATTTCCTGCTTATGACTATACAAGTTGCCACTGATCTTTCTTATGGGGTCTGGTCTTATTTGTCATGAAGCTGATATATGTCCAGCAGAACTGGGACTGCAGGCCATGGTAATAAAAATACCCCACTACACCTCAGGAAACAAATCACAAATACATACAAGTCGTAACAAAATTGGTTTGGAAAATAAATTCTAATTCCCACCCACCCCATCCCCCACCCTGTAGTATCATTCTTGGTTTCCTCATACATTCTAAAGAATGTATTTAAGTGGCATATTACAACATTTGTTTCTCAATTAGATTTTGACTTTCAAATGACTTCAGAGTATTTTTCTTGGTTGTGTATGTTTTACCCGAGAGTTGGACATATCATGAAATTAGGTTGCTCTTACCAGTGCTTCCTATAATAGCTAGCATCTGACCACTTTGAACTTTTAAATTCAGATTCTGAATTACTGACACATGAGAACGGGGATCTGATTTCCAGGTCCACGGCATTTTCATCTGTGCAAGGCTTTCATACCAGGGAATCTGGGATGCCATGTTAACCTAACAAAGGAAGAAAAAAGCCCCTTCAATTCCAACAATAAACAATTTAGCAATAATATCTTAGAAGTTAAGATGTTACAAGCAAAGAATATGTTAAAATAATGTTGATAATCCTCATAAATACATGGAAGCAAGTTCTCTTCCAGCCAAGTATGGTGTCCATGCTTTGCTTCCTATTTCTGTTAAGCTCTAAAGCTTTCTCTGTCCTCTGTTACTTTAGTAATTTCTTGCTGTTGTAAACTTTAGTTTTTAAATTTTTATATACAATTTTAAATTACTCAAAACTGAAAATTGTGAAGTCTACTTCAGATGCCATGGTGGCACAAAGGCAGATGAAAAATTTCACTGGCTCCCTGAAATCCTCCCTGTGTTTGTCATCCTCTCCTTGTCTGCTTCCACATGCTCATTCTTGCCAGCAAGGGCTCCTGACATCCCTAGCTCAACAGAAAGTCCCTTTGCCTCAGCCCTCAGAGGAATAATTTGTCTCAAGACTGATAAAAAACAGAGCCTAGGAACAAACCTCTTTTCCTATCTTATTCCCTAGATTTACTAGACGTATTTACAGTGAATAATCTAGCTTGCTGTCAGTATTGCAGTCAAGAGCATGATTTTCCTTACAAAACCTCTGTGTATTTGACTGTGCAATGGTCAATGGTGAATTAGTGTGGTGAACTTCAGCTTTGTTTGGCTTTTAAAATTGCTTGCATATAGAAACAAATATCGCGGGATGTGCTCCTTGCTGAACAAAAGACATAAAGTGCAGCTTTTACCTGGTAGTTGAGTTCTTTGACCTCGAGAACATTTGATTTTCCACTGTATGTGAAATACAGACTGTTATCTTCTTCAGAGCAAAAAATACTGTCCTGGGCCTTGGTCTGAAAAAGTTATTAGGTTAATTGCAATACTTAAAGTGCTGTTAAAATTTGAGTTCAGAAAAGGCAAAGCAGATAGGGAAGTATATCTCATGGGATATAACAGTTCTGTTGATAGGTTACTGTAGTGCAGAAGTCTGAAAGGTTGAAATGAGTTATCTGTTAATCAGTGTGAAACGTACTTTGTTCTAGCGGCATGTGTGAGGGCCAAACATGCTGTGCTACGCTCTTCTATTTGCTTCATTTTGAATGGGATCACTTTCAAAATGGAGATATATTTCATACCACCATAAAGAGACTGGACTCCTATTTCTGTTTTTGAGGAAAAAAAGTACTGCTTCTGCAGTGTTAGTCTACTGGATAAAAGTAGTGCATATTGAAATTCATAAGTTATGGCAGCTAAAATTTAAGGTTCACTGGAAGTGTGATGGTTATTGAATTCCACAGAGACTCGTTAACTTGGAGGCTTTATGAACAAGAAGGTGTGTGACCATGAGTACAGTTTCTCTTTCTCCTCTTTCATCTTTTAAATTCACAGTTTGTCAACTGGAACTTGGTGTTCTGAGATATGAGTTAAAATAACAGAGTCTCTATGTGACTTCATTAACATTTTGCATACAACTACAATTAGGAAGTCTTTGCTGAGGCAGCTTTCTGTCTTTGAGTTTAATTCTGTGTGCAAGACTATAGTTTTTACTCCAGACAGCCATACCTCTCCCGGAGTCTTGTGCCTTTCCTATGAGTCAGACTAATTTCCTAGCCAAGGCAAACATACCTCTTCCCTGTCTTGCAGACCCTGTCCTGCCTGTGGTATCTTTGACAGATGGTGACCACAATCTTTGTGTACACCACCTACCCTCTCAGCAAACGAGGCTAATAATCTTTTTGGTCTCTCCACACAGTGGAAAGCAGCATGACACCAAGCAGCCGGAAAAAACATGTTAAAGCCCTCCAAACCACCACCCCCACAGCACCTCCCCAGCTATCGCACTCGGCGCTCTTGCTTACGTTGAACTTAATTTTGCAAAAAGCAGGTGGTCCCCAGCAAATGTGAGGAGTGGTTTTACAGCCTATAGGCATGTCCTGAGAAAGCCAGTCCTGGCCATGCTCAGGGACCTTCTGCTCCATCCACATATTTGAAGATCCCCTCCCTCAGCCTAAACACTGTAGCATCTGAGCGTAGCTCAGGTGGCACTGAGCTCTTGTTGGGGGTAAGGATGCTTTCTGCTCCCTGTTTTGGAGGTGGAGGAGGCAAGGGTTCTCTGCCTGTGAAAACCCAGTTGGCAGGCTGGCCACCTGTCTCTCCCAGCTCCCAGGCAAGCACTGGAGCTGTGGGATGGTTAAGCCCATGGGCTCCCTCCCCACTCCCCGCAGGTCTCACTCACCGGCAAGTCCTTGTATGCCACCTGGCTCCAGCTGGCACTGTCCAGAGAGACATTTTCAGTGGTTTCCTTCATGTTGGCGATGGAAGGTCTCGCTTGCTGTGGGTGGTTTTACTATGGTCTTTTTGCAAGCCGTGGAAATCTGTCTCCTCTTGGTCCTGAGCTCAGCCCTTTCCAGGTGCCCTCACCACAGCACCATTTCTCCTGGCACACTGTGTCTCTGCAGCTGGTGTGACCCCGTGGACAGGGAAATATTCCCCTCCTCTGGGGACAGTAACAGCTGAGGCTAAAGGTACATCAGATAGTGGCTTCAGCTAATCACCTATCAGTTGCTCTCAGGAAAAAGAAAGAACTGAGCGCCCCTCTATTTTCTTTCAGGTGCTTCCCTGGGTGGCCAGCAGTGCTGGGGGCAGTGACCTGCTCTCACCCCGGGACAGTGGGGAGCTGCCCCTGCCGGGAGCCTGGGGAGGCATGGTGGTGGCAGCATCAGGCACTTGGCCAGCAGCGTGAGGGAGGGAGGGAGCCTGCAGAGCCCCAGCACACAAGGATGTCGGGAAGAGGGTCTCCCACCCTGGAGAGGAGCAGCGGCGGTGGGCAGACATGCCAGGTGAAGGCCCCGGTGCAGCCCTCTGACAGCATCAGTGTCCAAGGCGTCTCCTACACTGTCAGGTAGGACTGGGAAAGTGGCATGGTGGGACCCTGCCCATTGGGAGCTGCTCTGACCCCAGGGACTGAGGGGAGAGGGGCTGGGATCGGTGGGATGTGGATTTGGCCCAGTGAAGAAGGAGGGACATATCCAGGCCACTGGGCTTACGGTGCTGGGCCACCCACCACAGTGGTAGAGTACAGGGTCTGAAGGAGGCAGAGCTGGTCTGTCCTCCAGAGGGTTCACCAGTTCTTCTTCACATTTCTGAAGGAGATGCTTTAGAAAAGATTTGTAGATATTGTGCCTCCTAACAGTCATTCTGAAAAATCTGTACCTTCCACATAATTCTGAAGTGAAAAAGTTAAAGCTGGGGGGTGGGGGGTAGGGGGGGAGAAATACTTCTTTTTTTTTTCCTCCCAACACTTTAAAATCCTTGCAGACTCCCATCTAACATGCAAATAGTTACAAACCATTCACTTGCTTGATGCAAAAAATTTAAATCTTCTCTGTTTCATCTTTTTTGCTACTTGTTTTCCAAGAGAACGTGTTGGCCCGTGGTGGAACATTTCTTCATATCATAAAAAATGGACCCGGCAAATACTTAAGGACGTTTCATTTCACATAGAGAGTGGCCAGATTATGGGGATTTTAGGAAATTCTGGTAAGTTGTTCTAGTACTTTAAAAGATGTATGATTGGAGTTATTACTGGTGACTTCCACAGTGATATGAATGTGACTGAGGTCAATCTTTTTAAGTAATGGAATTGCAGCTAGTTCTAACCTCTGCTTTGGAAAACTCTGGGGCTTGGTTTTCAGAGTTCAATCTTCTGTTGTCTAACAAACTATTATAATTTCAATAAAAGATAAGGTTACTGCTCAACCCAAACGTTTCATTATGAAGGGTGAATTTGTATTAATCACATGCTAATTTGCATGCATTCCAAGTTTCCCATTTATTTTACCTTAACTAGCTGCATTATTATTTTAATGTTATTGAGAAAAAAAGCACTTTCTTCTTTTCATACATCTCCATCCAAGAGAGGCTACCACTCTTGAAATCATAAAATTAATCCCATTACATAATTAATTTCTTTTGTTTGAAAGGATCTGGGAAAACAACACTTCTGGATGCAATATCAGGAAGACTGGGACATAAAGAAAACTTCTTTGGTGAAGTGTATGTGAATGGGCGTCAGCTGAAGAGGGAACAGTTTAGAGATTGCTTCTCTTATGTGCCACAGGTTAATTCCTACATTTATTTTTGTGCACTGTGCTACCTCTCATGCTTCTTCTCATGTAAAGAAAGTAAAGTTGCTAGTGTAATGGAGTAATGTAAACTGACTGTGATTTTACTAGCAAGTTTGGTACGAAGCACTTAATAAATTGTATGAATGAATGAAGGTTGTGTGAGCAGGGGAAAGATATTAATTACTAAAGGACTAAAGGACTAACTGCTTCTTCCTCTTCAACTTTTTTTTCCTTTTGTTCCAGAATGACACTTTGTTAAGCTTCCTTACCATACAAGAGTCTCTGACCTACACTGCTTTGCTAACTCTTCGGAAATGCTCCAACAACATCATCAAAAAGAAGGTTTGTATTTTATCGTCATCTGCTAGAAAGGCAGACATGATGTCATATAATGCTTTCACCAGCAGCACTTTCCATCCATGGCTATGTTTTACACTTATAAGGTTTTGTAATACTGCTCATTCTGCAAGTGGGGAGAAATTCTCCTGCTGAGACATAGGACATTTGCTCTCTGGTGTTCTCCACCTCTGCAAGGAACATGTGCTGATGGCCCAGGGAGTCACCATTGTGCTGGGATGAGACTCTTCCGCCCAAAGCTGCAGCAGTTACTGTGGCAGGAGGTGCTACTGTTGGTATTGAAGTCAGTTCCTCTTGCCCAGCTGGGAAACCCCGTCCCCTGGGACATTTAGGGCCATATTGCTGACAAGCCTCATGGATGTAACTTTGACACTACTCTGCCTCCTGTAGGATGCCTCTCACTAACTGGAAGAGCTCCAAAAACACTGGTCTAATAAGCTCAATACAAGATATATTCTTGATAAAATAAATGTGTTTCAGATCTATTAAAGGAGTCTTTGGCCTCTGGTGAGAGTAAACATTGGGTATTTGTGACCAAAGGCTCTTGCTCTCTGTCTTGTCTCTTCACCTGTCTTCCACTCAGTATTTTATACTTCCCCAGAATTGATGTGCCTTTCTGCTCCCTTATTTTGGAAGCCAGACCAGAACATTATGCTTTGTACCTTAATGTCTAGTCCCACCCCTGAGCTCTTTGTCTCTTAATGGCAACTGAAGTTGAAATTATACTCATTTCAGAATACAAGAAAATAAAATTTAAAAAATAATTGAACTAATATATTAAAAATAGTCAAATAGAAATGAAACCAGATACCTTCCAACTAGAATGGATGCAAGCATTATATTAGGAAAGCCATAGCTTAACATTATGTGGAGTTTTTTCTTAATTTTTTCATTTTTCCACAAGCATACTTAAGTTGGGCTGTGTTTAATCTTTGTAAACTGCTATTAATTTTCAGGTAGATGCAGTTATGGCTGAGCTGAGTCTCAGCCACATTGCTGACAAAATAATCGGAAGCCGAATTTTTGTGGGAATTTCGGGGGGTGAAAGGCGTCGTGTTTCAATTGCAGCCCAGCTACTACAAGACCCTAGTAAGTACCACTGCATCGATTTTCAAAATAAAGCAAAACAGTGTCACCTTTGTGCTCTTACCATGGGCTTCCATAAAACACTTCAAAATACAAAAGTGTTTATATTCTGTATATCAGCAAAAGTTAGTCTAGTAATGACAGAAAATGATGAGCAGAAACTCAGGTCTGCCATTAATCTATTTGTTGATCTTGGAAAGTAGGCAGTTTTAAAACTTTAGTGACTGAACACAGGTTTAGACTTGCATTTATGTATTGCAAGTCTTTGTGGGCTTTCCCATCTATGAAACATTGATTGCAGCACATATTTATAGTTTTTTTGAGTGCATTGGAGCCATGTGTATGTAAGCATTGAGCCTTGCAGTGGATTAGCCATGGGAAACAGCACTGTAAATTTTGTCAGTTTTGAGACAGTTTCTTAAAGCTTCCAGAATTTTATGGAGTGAATATATAGCATGCATTTGTTGGATTCTGGAATCCTCATAGGGGCGTGGATGGGCTAGGATTGCACACTAGGTGGGAAAGAGCCTTTAAATAGCAAAGTCAAGTTTATCACTGCAACTGGTGACTCCTGAAGTGTTCATGGGGTGTAGTTATTGCTCAGTAAATTCCCTAAACTCTATAGTAAACACTATAGTAATTCTGTGTAGATAACCTATAGAGAAAGCTGTCCCCTATCTTTATCCTGATCAAGGTTGATCTGCCCTCTTCTGTACTCTGTCTCATCTATGTAAAAAAAAAAAAATAATGGATTTTACTGTATCTTTTACCCTTCTGTGTGCAATAAAATAATGAAGAAAATGCAATGACACCACCATCACCTCTCTCATCTATGATTATAAATACTATATTTTAACAACTCTTGATTTGTTGGTAACAATTTCTGTGTGTATATATATGTTTAATTCAGATTATAACATTTGCTAATTATGACAATTACATTTACATTTGTATACATACCAAAATTCATCATTGTTTTTCTTAGAAGCTGATTTATATATCAAACCTACTTTGGTAATTTTCAGATTTCTCCTAAACTTAGGAAAAAAAAAAAAAAGATTATGCCTGGATCCTGCAGTGGCTTATGTCCTTATTCCTAGTCATTGGATTTGAAGCACTGAAGCTCACTAAAACAGAAGGATCACATCATGGCAGTATCTATGCGTACTCTGCTTTACATGTTGAACTTCACATGGAAACTGATTTCGATACTATTTGCCAAATCAGCTTCAGAGGCAGAAAATATAACATTTGCTCCCCATTTACCTGAGCTTTAATGCTATTCCTTGTCACTTCACAGAGGTCATGCTACTTGATGAACCAACAACAGGGCTGGACTGCCTGACTGCAAACCAGATTGTTTTGCTTCTCTCAGAGCTTGCACACAGAGACAGGATTGTGATTATTACAATTCATCAGCCTCGCTCAGAACTTTTCAGGGTAAATGATATCTACTCACTATTTTCATTTTCTTACCAGGCTTTTTAGTACCTTGGTTCTTTTCTGGACAGAAGTACAAGATCCAGTATAGTTGCCTTCAAAAAGGCTGTCTTCCTCCTCCTCTGCATAAATGCAGGCTTGTCTTGAACTTTGCAGCTCTGGCCTTCTGCCACTCACAGGGCACTTTGGGACACAGACTGCCCTGTGAAGACAGCATGCACGCTGACTGTGTGCCTAACCTCTGTGAGATGTAGCTACACATTGGAAACACTGGGAGGAAGCCATGTAACCCCCTGATGTGTGCAGGCACTGTAAAACCTAGCACTTTATTTATCTTTTCATATTCCTATTTCAGTAGCACTTGCAACTTGAGACAGATAAAGCCATGATTTGGAATGGAAAGGGGAAAAAAATATCTTATTTTCTTTCTCTTTGTGTCAAGTGTTGTGGGTACACCTTGGTCATCTGGTGGGGGAGTCCTGACCTGCAGGCCTTGTGCTGGAGAGAGCATTTGTCCCTTCCCATTGCTGTTTTGCACTTTGCTCCTCTGCCATATCCACCACGTGAATGCAAGGCACCTCTTCCCAGGCTGATGGAACTGAGTGTGAGATGGAACTGAGTGTGAGTGGTCATGAAGCCAGAGGGGAGTGGTGGTGCTGTTCTGGACTGAAAGTAGTCCTGGTGCCTTGGGAATACTTATTGATCATAGATGGTGGGAACCCTGCCCTGGCAAATGTCCAGACGAAAAGCAGTGCTGTTAAAAGTCCTTAAGCATTTCAGGATAATCTTCCCAACAGTTTAGGGATCTTACAGACTGGGGCTATTAAGCGCCAAAGGAGGTCAGTCAGCAAGTGAAGGTGCACTAAAAGTGCAGAAACCCACAGCTGCCATTTCCTTTCGTGGATTACCTCTGTGTGCTGCTGCTCTCTCTGGCAGTTTTGAGAACCACTAGTTTTAAGAGCCTGCAAATGTTTCATCTTGCATAACAACCAATAGGTGTGATAGAAAGGACAAAATTTCTTTGACAGAAATATACTGAGGAAGTTTGAATGTGTCAAAACTATTTTTCCTGTCAAAGCATTTTTATTATCAAGACAGTAGCTGTACTCTGGAATTATCGAGACAGTAGCTGTACTCTAGAATTAATGTGCTGCTTCTTGGTATGTATTGTTAATATATTAATTTGCTCCTTACAGTTATTTGACAAAATAGCCATCATGAGCTTTGGAGAAATGGTTTTCTGTGGGAACCCTATGGAAATGATCACATTTTTTAGTGACTGTGGCTATTCTTGTCCTGAGCAATCAAATCCTTTTGACTTCTATGGTAAGTTTGTCTAAGTTGTTTTGGTAAAAATACAGGCTTCCTTTAGACAAGCAAGTTGTTTTCTTCTCCAAATTAAAATTTTCCAGAGATAGAAATGTGTTTGAATTCTTCCCCAACTTTCTAATTATTCTCAGCTCAGAGAAAAGCAAGGGCTGGGCCAGTATAAGCTCCACAGAGTCCATAAGACAGCAGAAGTTTGCAGTAGGTCTGAAACAGAGCAGAAAGGAGTCAACTGCCAATAAGAAAAGGAATCTCAACTTTGTGAAATGTGTGGATTCCTAGTTGCGCCTCCCTGTGGCTGTCCACTGGATGTTGGAAAATCAGTTTGATCCCAAACCTGTGGAAATTCCCATGCTCTTACAGACTCTGTGATGCCAAGCAGCTGAAGACAGTTGTTGCCTGAAGGGAAGGGTGTAGAATAAATATGGGATGACTGAGGCATCAATTTCCGGAGTTACTCAGTTTTAGGTTTCCGAAAGTTTGGGAAGTTGCTAATACCAGGGTGAGCTATTGGAGCAGAGCACATGGATGCCTCAGGAGATGAGAGCAAGCTGTTGTCAAAAGCTGAAGAGTATGGTTTTACCAATGCAGGATGAAAAAAGAAGTGTCAGCATGCCATTTCGGAAATGAGGTTTGGTTTTGCTGCAGGGCATCTGTGTACCTGATCCACGCAGACGCGTGTTTGAAGAACAGCTGTATGTGTTTGTGTGTGTGTACATACGTAGGTACACAGGTGTGTGTGTATATCTATCTCATTATCTTTTTAAAATATAGTATGTGGGGTGATTTCTGATGGTACTAGCTGAACATTTGAGCAACCCAAAAAGCTGTATTCAGAAACTTGGCAGATACAGAGAAGGCAGTGTTTTTCCATTGTCTAGATAGCATCCTTAACTCAGAAAGGAGAGAGGATGGTTGTTGACATGAAGCTGGAGTGGGATGAAGCTGAAAATACTGGTGTGACAGTGAGGATAATTTTGCCTTTATGAATTTGAATAGTCTTGAAAAGCATAGATGATTTGAGATTTAGACCTACTTTTTAAAAAGCTTGTTAAAGAGAGTACTGCATTCTTCAAATGTCAACCTTTGAATGTGACAAGAAAAGGAAAAACTACAGTTTAGAGCAAAGAATCATCAGAATATTTAGTCTATGGAAAATTGGTAGTTTATATTTTTTTGTGTGAATTAATGATGTGAATGAAGGGACAGATTCTGATATCATTTACACCACCAGCAGAAGAAAATAGATCCTATGTGTTGTGTGGATTGTATTATTGAAATGTCACATGTTGTGTTTATAGAAAAAAGAAAGAAAGAAAGAAAGAAAGAAAGAAAGAAAGAAAGAANTAGAAAAAAGAAAGAAAGAAAGAAAGAAAGAAAGAAAGAAAGAAAGAAAGAAAGAAAGAAAGAAAGAAATGCATGGTAGGCATTAGCTAGTTGGTTGGTCTCTCTGTTAGTGATTTTTAAAACACCCCAGATTGCCATTTGTCTACTGTGTGACTTCCAGCAAGTCACACTGGCCAAGTTTTTAAGGGTGTCTGCATTCTGGTTGTTCATATTTACAAAACGAAGACTTCATTTTGGATACACTTACCACTAAAGACGATTCAGCTGAATTCCAGCTGTCAGAACACTAGGGGAGTATTCATAAGCTTAATTCAAGTTTTGAGGACAAATTAAGAATCTTGGATAAGGGGCTCCTTTTCTCTTGTTCAATTTGTATTTTGAAGTTAAGCATAACTCTATAAAACTGAAATCTGAGAATAATAGAAACCTTTGGAAATAAATAACTGTAAATATGTCTTATCAGATATTGAAGAGTAATATAAAAGTCTGTAAGACCAGCTATTCCTGAGAACAACAATCTAGTTTTTGAAACCTTAGATCATTCCTTGCTATTAAGGAAAAGGGAAATTTTGAATGCATTTTAGCATTATTCCTGAATCCTTATGACTCGTGCAAATAGCACGCTCAGATTTCCCATCTGCCAGTAAAAGAGTTGCTGGTGTCAGGAATAGGTCAGGTATAGGTGGATTTATTAGAAAGGAACATTAACTCTGTGAAGTGGTTACCTTTCTTATGTTCCACAGCAGTAAGTAATATTTTCTGCCTGCTAGGGAAATTTGACCAGCTGAACATCCTCTAACTTTGATTAAAACAGAAATATATCTGAGAAGGAGGTGAATGAAACCTGGTGTGACAATGCAGTAACAGCTCAAGTAGAGAAGAACAGTGTCTCTGCAGCATGAGCTGGGACTAACTGAAAAATAAAGCTCTGTGGTTATGGAGGAGCAGGCAGAGGGCAAGGAGAATCGGGCAGCTGTGTCTGAGTATCTACCAGAAAACCTGCAAAATACAAGACCAGAAAGTGGTCTCTTCATCCTCATCAATGTTCACCCTTAGCTGATGCTCTGTCTCACCCTTGACAGCAGCAACACTTCACCAGTGGCAAGTGGTGTGCAAGGAGAAGGCTAAAGGTCTGACCAGCACCACTCAGTCCTAGCATTTCCAGATGAAGAACTTCAAGGTCCTATGGAGGCCATAAAACAGAGATTTGTTCTGGCTGCACAGTTACTTGTTCATGCTGATTCTAGCAGACGAGAGCAACAAAAGAAACCTTGAATACAGGCAGTGGACCGTTTCTTCTTTGCAGATTTTAGGGTAGAGACAAGGAAAGGTTAGTTGCAAGGAGGGGAAGAAGTAAGAAAGGAAAGTGATTATATATATGGTAAACACTTTGTAAATTTACAGTGGATCTGACATCTGTGGACACCCGAAGCAAGGAACGTGAACTTGAAACCTACAGTAGGGTTCAGGTCATTGTATCAGCCTACAAAAACTCGGAGATCTTTAGCAAAGTACTGGCAGCCATTGAAAGAACAAAGTGTATGAAAGAGCTGCCACCAATACCGTTCAAAAACAAAGACTCACCCAGTGCCTTTTACAAATCATGGATTCTTTTACGGTAAGATTCTCTGTTTTTTCTTTCTTTCTTACTTTTTTTTAAGACAATTTTTTTTTTTCCTTATCCCCTAATTTGTCAGGTTTTTCCTGCCATATATGTAAATGCACTTTCTTGTGTTTTTGATCATCTCCTGTACTTGTCGCTGTCTTTTTTTAATAATCACTCCTTGTGGACACTGTGTGTAAGATTTGTTCACAGCTAAATACCCTAGCAAAATGTGGTCAGTCGTAGCTAACAAGTATATTGTTATTGTTTTGTTTTATTATCAGGAGGACAACAAGGAACTTCTCCAGAGATAAGATGGGCCTCATCATGCGTCTCCTCCAGAATCTGTTATTTGGCTTGTTTGTAGCATTTTTCCTTCTTAGACTAAGGAATGACCTGGCAAAAGGAGCTGTGCAGGACCGTGTGGGGCTTGTCTACCAGTGCGTGAGTGCCCCTCCCTACACAGGGATGCTCAATGCTGTTGCACTGTGTGAGTTTCTGTCCTGTGTTGTGTACAGCAGCAGGTATTGCTGACACTATTATTTTGTAAATAATAAAAAGTCTTTTCTGATGGTAGTCAATCAAAAGATCCTCACGGGTTTAGGTAATGTCAGAGCTGATACAGAAGCATGAAATTCAATGGCAAAGCAACAGGAAGCTTCGCAGCAAAGGAAAAGATTAGCCCATCAGAGGGGCTCCAGGTTCATTGAAGGAATATATCCTGATCCCTGTCCCTCCCTTTTACAGCTGGCCTGTGTATGGAGCCTTGGCTGCCTCTGCTACACTTGGCTGCGTGTAGCCTTATAAAGGCAGGACAAAGTCTAGGTCTGTGGCTAACCAGATCTTAACTGAGATCAGAACCAAAGACATGGAAAGGTTGAAAGTACAAAATAGCTTTGACAACAATTAAGCATAATTAGATATGATTAGTATGTGATGATTACATTTTTCTTAGAGGGTGTTTCTCTCACAGCTGCCATACTAAGACCAATAGTAGATTCCATTTACAGCCCTAAAACCTGTTCTGCTCATGCAGGAAATTTACACTGCTGTCTTCACCTTGAGATCAGAGCACTTCAAGAAAATATCCAGTGACTGCAGTTTTTCCACATCTTTCATTTCTTTCTGCAAAAAGAGAAAGCTGTCCTGCATGCTGCCTAATTAGGCCTCCACTGAACTTACCAAATTTTGCAATCTGCAGGGAGATACTTTGCATTTATAGTGAGAGAAAAAGCAATCAAACTGTTTCATACAGAATGTTTCTGATATATTCTCAAAGTTGTCTCTCTGCTTCTGGTAATTTTTACTAGCAACACATCCTGGACTCTTCATTCAATGATGATTTAACTTATTTCTCCTATGTTCAATCCAGTTCCACCTTTACGTGCTATCAGTGACCAGGAAAGTAAAGATGGCTTGTACAAGAAGTGGCAAATGCTTTTAGCTTATGTGGTACATTTTCTGCCCTTCAGTGTCATCAGCGTGGCAATTTTCAGCGCTTTTATATACTGGTAAGCACTTGTAGCAGCTATTGGATCGTTATTTTCTTCTTGTTATCAGTTTCAGCTCCCATGTCAGCAACAGGCCTCCTGGATTGTCTTCCTGCTACTGTCTTTCGTAATGATTGCAGAGAAAGTTTAAAGGAAGATGGTACAATTTTCATCCTTCTCTTTCAGACAGTGTTAATATATGTACTAAGTTACCAGTTCTCTGGGTAAAATTTAAATGGGAAATTTTAATGGGCTTGGGACACGGTTCATTCTTGTGTCATACCAAAAGCAGGAAGCATCATTTTACATTATTTTTATAAAGATAAGAAATAAGAGGGGAAAACGTGGGGAAGACAACAGTAGATATGTGACAGCAACACAGCTTCGTGTTTCCTGGGACATTCTGGGTTTAGCTACAGCATATGGAAGGGATGAGGTCTGGATCTCTCTCTTCCACTCTCCAGAGAGAAGTGGATTTCTAGTAGTGGGAAAAAGGGTTTGATTGTAAAGCTTATTTATTTTCCCTCCCAGTAGATTAATTTCCTCACATCATTGTGAGCTAGTACCTCAGAATGGGCTGACAAAATATTTTGTCTTGTCCTTGCCTTATCTGTTATATAGATCTGCTCTTCCTTTCTGTTCTGTTGATTTCTCATTTTCAGCAGAGTCTGTGGCTGTTTATGTGAGCTAATAGCAAAGTAATAGGGACCAATTTCTGTCCTTTAGTCTTTTTCTGTTTTTTTGTTTGTTTGTTTGTTTTCCTCATGAAAGCCGAGGAGTGTGGTGCACCAAAGTTAATTTTTGTTTTCATGTGACAGTTGATAAAAAGCAAAGTTGCAGTCAGATGGCAGTCTATAATAAACCATGTACAAATGAATAGCAGGTTTGGTTTGTGTCCTGGATGCATGCTCTTTGGTTGGCTGCTGGGAAATCCTAAGTGGATAGACCCTTGTAAAAGAGATGAAGTGCAGGAGCTATGCTTGCTGAGAGGCAGGCATTTGGAAACCAGCTTTTCGGGCTCAAGGAGGAGAGGTTTGTGGAGCTCTTGAAGATCATTAGCCACTCTCTGTCACTCCTTAATGAGCAGGAAATTTGTCTGGGTGGAGACTTTGCCCTTGTGCTTTGGTAGCTTCAAACACAATCAACAATAAAGAGCGTGTTCTGGTTAATAGGTAATTATTTAAAGATATTCGCCTGTGCATATCTTTACTATCTTGTGGTTGGTTGGAAGCCATCAGTGATTTCATTGTGACCTTAGACCTCTTAGGGCAAGCTGTTTCTCTATGAAATTTTGAAGATTGTACCTGTGCAGGACTAAACTTTTTTGGATAGACTAACTTTTGGAGAGGCTTTGGTAGCCACTGGTATGATTACTTACAAGCCATTTGACTCAGACTTTGTGTTTGTAGAGTAAGACAATTTGGGTCGGGCAGACCCAAACTCTTACCTGTTCAGAAACAAGGCTGCTCTGGCCAAGAACAAATACAGACCCTTTTGCAATCAAGTAAATATACTCTGTTTATGGAAATTTTCCAAGCTAAAGATACCCCTGGGAAATGTTCTAACTGTTTATGTTATTCTACCATTATATTCTTGCAATGTTTTCTCTTCTGAGTTGTTTTTCTTTTTTCTTTCCATTCCTACCCCAGATTTAGTACAGTATTAGTAGTCTGTATCTACATAGCTCTGTGTAAAGTAGCCAGGCACTTCAGAGAAGGTGATATTTTTATGCTAGGACTTTGGAGAGCTGTTCCTTCTGCACCAGACTGTGATTAACACTTGTTAGATACCTGCTAGCTTGAGCTTGTTGAATGTTTAATACTTGAAGAGTCAATGTTCAGCCGCCTCTTTATAATAGAGATTATTTTGGTTTTAACATGCAAGAAATGCTACAGGAAACTTGAAAGGAAATTAATACTTCTATTTTAAGACCATGCTCAAACATGGTGGATGAAAAGAAAGACCAAGGGCCTTGCATCAAGCAATGAAAAAGGAAATAAATGTTGAATAGCTGCTTGTTAGCTAAGCAAAGCATGCAGGCTGTGCCCAGCGTGAGGCAATTTTGGTATGAAGCATTTTGGAAAAAGTTGTATGTCACCATGTAACAGAAGGTTTTGTCACCTGTCATATACACTATAAGGCTGAATTAAGTTTACCAAGCAATTGCTGGCCTTTCTTAACTTTTTAATGCTGGGGAGGGGATGTCTTTTCTCCTTAGGTGAGCTCAGGAAAACCTAGGAACAGTGTGTTGCATTAAAGCGTGCAGGAGTATAGAGGAAATAGCGTTTGGATGAATTACATGGGTGGTGAATTTGCTTAGCCTTCCATTTAACTGAGTATATTAATTTTTACATTTGCCTGAGTGGTATCAGAAGTGCAAAATTCCTTCTGTTAATATCTGCATAGAGACATTCTTTAAATATGTGACTTACGTAAATAACTCCCACTGCATAGACTCTCGAAGCAGGAGGATGTTTAAGAGGTTCTAAAAGCCATGGTGGTTACTGTGAAACAATGCGGATTTCTGCTACAATTACATCTTTACACACCTCTCTTGAACCTCCATAGAGAAAACCTCATATATCTGCACTTACATCATGATATTAAGTAGTTACCCTTTATGTTAAGGCTCCAAAGAACATACTAAGGGTTAAGACATAAACTGTACATTTATGAGCTGCAATTGCAAAAACTAAATAAAAACAAAATTAAAAGCTAGTTTCCAAGTTTAGTACCCAAACCCTGGTTTATAAATGTTCTTGTGCTCGTTGTTGTACAGGACTGTGGGGTTGTATCCCGATGCTTCCAGATTTGCGATTTTCTTTGCCGTTGTCTTAGCCTCTCATGTAATCGGTGAACTACTGACGCTCGTTATCCTCGGCGTGGTTCAGAACCCAAACATAGTCCAAAGCGGAGTGGTGCTACTTAATTCAGCCGGTGTGATTGTGGGAACTGGACTGGTAAGGTAGGAAAAAGCTTTATTCTGTCACAGTGTTAATGTGACAATAGTCTGCCTATAGGAGAGTGTCACAAAGAGTCTGTATTGCAGAAGCACAATAATGCACTGGGAATAACACATTAATGCACTGGAAAGGAAGCGCAGCTGTTGTCCTTCAGAGGGAGAAATACCTAACCATGTTTGAGCGTGTACTAAACACAAAGCCACTCAATAACTTTAGATGTCAACAAGGGTATTAACTTTTTTTTCACTTTTTGTAATTAAGTTGAAGAAAAAACCAAACAATTAATATCTATCAGCTCAGCTGAATTCTTTTACTTATTACTGATATTATGGCATGAAACGCTGTTCTCATTAAAAGAACCTACCAAAAAAATAATCCTGTAACTTTAGTAAGTGCTGGACCATATCAGAAATGAAATGCTGGGAATGAGGGTTTAAAAACCCCTCATCTATCTCATTACCATTATTCTCTAGTTTAGCCAGTAAACTTCTCAGACACCTTTTTCTACCTGTGCAGACTGAACTACATAAAACTAATAAAGAAAAAAAAGTAACAGAGTAAATCTGCAGGAAAATTATGATCCACCTGCTCTGCTACTGGGCAAATACATATTTTTGCATTGTAACTGCATGAACTTTGAACAGTTTTCCTAATGTATGTGTCAATGCTGAAATTACTATTTTTTGAGAAATAATCATAATAAAGTATTGTAATAAAAAGTGTTTTTTTGAGATGCTGAGCAAATAGGATATGCTCACCTGAGATCTTTGCAATGAAAATGAAGCCTAACAGAAAACAACATGGAATTGTCCTCAAGAAAAGCATGAGTCTTCTCAAAGCTGCTGCTACTTTATCTCTTCAAAGCAGCTCTCAGCTAATACTTGCTTATCAAATACAACTAAGTTCATATCTATCTAATTAATTTGGTTCCTGCCTAATCTCAGGAAGATATGTGTTTATAGTCGCAAGGCAGTTATTCCCACTACCACACTCTAATGCCTTCGTGATAACTTTTAAAAAGTATCAGAGTGTTTCTAACCTTATTTTACAGTAGAAACATTGCTAATTAATATTGTGAATCTCCTTGATGATTAAACTCCATCGGCAATGAAGGACATTAAAAGCATTGCTGTTTCTTTCTGTTCTATAAAGCCTTGCAGTATTTTGGGTGCTGAAATTGCCCAGTCCTATTTAATAGTGTTATTTGAAAATTTTCATACTGTTTCTCTTCTCACTATTCATTGCTTCTTTATGTATTGTTGGTTTTGTTCCAGTGAATTGATAGTCAGTCTTTTCTTGGGTTTGAAGATGGGGGTGGAGGGGTGGGAGGTGAGGTTTTCTTACTTTGGAAGCAACACATTTTTGCAACCAAGGTTTATATTGGGCCTTGTCACCTGCAGTTTATGGCTGCAGCGTGAACAGCAAACAACTTCATCGAATAATTCGTGACTGTCCATAAACAAGTCAGGGCTGAACGGTATGACACTGTTCCAAAGTCAGAGATAGCCTTCATGGGTGTCTCCTCATTTAGCACTAATATGGACTTTGTATTTGAACCCCAGAAAGGTGCAGCCAACAACTGTCTCTGTAACAGGCTACGACCAAAGACGAGAGCTTGTTTTAAATTTGGGCTAGAATCAGCACTGGGAATGTAGCAAAAGCCAATTTAACTTCTCTGTTTCTTTAAGGACTATCGAGGAAATGCCGACACCATTTAAAATTCTGAGTTATCTCACCTTTCAAAAATACAGCAGTGAGGTTCTTATAGTCAATGAATTTCATGGCTTAAACTTCACCTGTGGTAAGTGTTCAAAAAGAAAAGAAAAAGGCCTTTAAGTCCTTTGTAAATAATTTTAATGAGATGTTGATGCTTATTTTCCTTCTACATACAATAAAAGTATCTGGGTGAGTTAAAGCTAAATTATGAGTTGCTTAAAAAAAAGCTTATTCATTAGTAAATTAGACTTCCAACACCATATTGTGAAGCTAGACAAAAGTTTGACTCCTGTTTTTCAACCATTTCTCATTTTTTCAGTTTTTTATCTTTTTCTTCTTCATCTATTTTTCTATCCCCCCTCTGGGGGCATTCTGGAAGGTAAACTTTGCAGCCTGTGATACGGTTATCGGAGCAGTATTACACAAATAGAGGATCAATCCAATTGCATAATGTGAGTGTACACAAACACGAGTGCAGGGAGCCCTGACAGATAACACCTGACCAGATGTTTCCTCTTGCACTAGTGGGGCTTCAGTTCCAGGATGTCTTCAGGATGACATATATACACTGAGCAGCCTGGACCTGTCAGACTGGCAGCCAGGGGACTGGCAGAACATGAGAATGGGTCAGGCTGGCTGGGTTAGTAGCCAACATACATCCATGGGGGTAAAACTTACAGCTTTTGACCTACCCTAAGATAATGTGGGCCTTGCGGCCAGTTGTCCGTGCTCCCCTCCAAAGCTATTTATCCATTAATCTCTCTTTATTAGAGGAGCATGGATGGCAAATGTTAGGAAATGAATCCACGACTTTGGTAGTAACTGTAAACAGCTGTTTTTAATGCGCCCCTCAGACAGTCACCATTTCTTGAATTTTGGAAGCACTCAGAAAACACGAACAGTGGAACACATGGAGCAACTTGCTTCTTGAGACCCTTCATATACTGTGCCTGAAAAGCCATAAATCTTCCTTTGTGTGGCACAACCGAAACAGGAAGCTCCTAGGAACCCTTCATTCTTCTCTTCAAAAAACATGGCCTAGACTAACTGCAGAAACATACGGCTTGTCTGTTCGTATGCCAAAGCGATGGGAAATACTGCTGTGGGTCTAGTTCATCATTGAAACAACCCTAGGGCTGGATATATTACATGTATGAGCTAGACACTGAAGCCTGAGTTTTAATTTCAGTGATTCACCACCTCAAGCAATGACCTTTTTCTTTTGACAGGCGGAGCCAACAGTTCCACTGCGAGTAGCGCTGCCTGTGTTTTCTCTCAAGGTGTGCAGTTCATTGAAAAAAACTTTCCTGGTGCTTTGTCCCGGTTCACTATCGATTTCTTCATACTCTATGCTTTTCTACCAGCACTTGCCATTATAGCAATTCTGAGCTTCAAAATAAGAGACAGAATTATTAGCAGACAATAACTAGCGGTGCTAACAATGTCTGATAATACACTTGTAACTTGATTATGGTAGAAGGCTTAAATTAATGGATTTCAGGTAGAATTTAAGTGATCATACATACTGAGACTCATTCATCTTCTCCCGTTTGTTTCTAACTGGGTGTTTTCCATCCTGAAAAACAACATTCTCTGAAGAGTGTGAACATCTTCCTGCTATTGGTATTCCCACCCCACTCCCCAGTCAGCAACAATCAACAGCATTGAATGCTTTAGAAGACTTCTTGAATTTACTTCAGTCACCTATTGCTGCCAAGTTTTAACAATGTACCGGTGGTGCTCTAACCTTTTTCACACCATTTTGGTGTTTAACAGTTACCAATAAGCAGAGAAGTGTAGGGGCTAGCAAATCATGTGTTTTAACTCCTATGCTTTATTTTGACACCATTTTGGGCATTTGTAGAAACATAACAAACCAAATATGTGTAAATAAAGACAGAATCAAGAAATCACTCCACTTTTATCTCATGCATACTTCACAACCGATGAGTACAGGATCTTTAAGCAATATAGAAGTTACCTAACATGTTTTTGTCTTGTAAATGATGGTAAATCACAGAATGCAATTATGTTATTTGTATCTGTTCCTTTTAAATTAGCGAGTTCTAAATCTTGTTTTGGAAGCAGTCTGTGAACTACCAGAACAAATTTCTTCTTGTTAATAAAATGTCAATTTAATTAGGGATTAAAAACTATCAAAGTTGTTTGCCAGTTCTTGGAAGTGATGTAGTTTGCATCTTGGAAATTATTCTCATAAGCTCACTGACATCCCAAAGAGTCTACCTCATCCATTTAGTCAATATAAGTAGCTCTCAAAACTGAAAACCTAAGCCAGAATTCCTAAAGTCTGTACTGTACTTTGCATGCTCAGTGAAGAAATTATTTATTATAGAAGGATAGCCAGAGATTTCTTCAAGGAGGCAAGTATATTTGTATCTTAAAATTCCATCATTAACTTGATAGCTTTGAGAAGATGGACTTTGTAACAAAGAATTTTAAATCCTGGAGTTAATGCAGTTTCTCCACTTAAGTGCAACACCAAGTTTTCCTAATATCTTTACGCATTCTATGAAAAAATATTCTATCAGAATACAGAATAAAATTTGATGAAAAAATATATTACAAAATAACTGACAACTTTAAAGAGCTGGAAAGATACCACATGAGTTGGTCTTTCCACCTTTTTGTGTATGTAGGGTTGTTTGTCAGGGGACATTCTTACGCTTTGGTCCGCCAAGTGACTCTTCAGGCACTGATTCTCTACCAGGCACTGATTCCACAACAAGTCTTAGCTCTCAAGAGACACCTTTGGGTTTACTCTAGATCTTGTCTTACGCATTCTCTAAACTCTCAGGCTGTCTCGCAACGGGGAGGACCTCCATGGACAGAAAGCCGAATCTAGACTGGGCTGGTGTTTCACCAGCTTAGGCTGCACCTGAATCAGTGACATTTCCACCACTAACCCTGACTAGACTGACTTCCTGGTGCTGGAATATTTCATAGACATGTCGTCTTCTGCATTCTCTGCAAAGTTATTACAACATTAATACAGGAATTGCTTCTTGCAATGTATAAACTGTCTGCTACTGAAAGAGAGGTCAAGAAAAGGTTCTGAGTTTTAGACCAGGTCAAACCTGCTTTTAATTCCACTTTATTCTGGCAGTTCTTGTGGAACTGTCCTACTAAAATACATCAATCAATGATGTAAAAGAATTCTTAAGCTTTGCTTTTGAATGATATATGCAAGGAGCTAGGAGAAGATACCTAGCATAACTTACTATGCACTTTCATATTTTGGGTGTGAAAATGTGTTTATATTTAAATACATGTTTAGGATGGAAGCATTCCAAAATGAAATAATGTCTTATGACTTATAAAACAGGTAGAACTGACCAATGCCAGTCTTCAGTCAGAGCCATCTCTGAGTAATCTACAATTCCTTTCTCCCCACTTTTTAAAACTCCATGTCAGTACCAAGATACACTTACATTTGGACGGAATGAATGAACAGCTATTTTTATTAAAAATAACAACAGGAATGCTTGATAAATATTAATTTTGTTGTTTGATATTGTATATTTTCAACAGCATCAGATTAAATTGCTAGTATAATGTTAAAATGATCAAATAATTTTGTAAAGGTTTATCTGAAGAACACCTATAGGAGATCATCGGAGTCAAAATCCATTTCTTTCCAGCTTTTAGAGGCATTTCTTTTGTATTGTTCAAGTTCCTAAAACAGAAACATACATACACATTAATCTNTTAGCAGAGGACTGAGATGAACTTCTGTAAGTTTATACACACCAGTGGCAATAGCTTAGCAGAGCTAATGGAGGAGCTTAGAAACTCCTGCAGAACACTGGTCCATCCAGAAAGCAGTAAGCAGGAATGTATATTAGGGGCACGCAAGGGGCGTTTAGGAAANAAAAATAACAACAGGAATGCTTGATAAATATTAATTTTGTTGTTTGATATTGTATATTTTCAACAGCATCAGATTAAATTGCTAGTATAATGTTAAAATGATCAAATAATTTTGTAAAGGTTTATCTGAAGAACACCTATAGGAGATCATCGGAGTCAAAATCCATTTCTTTCCAGCTTTTAGAGGCATTTCTTTTGTATTGTTCAAGTTCCTAAAACAGAAACATACATACACATTAATCTTATCTCATTATTAAAAGTGATAAGATACATACCTTTGCCACCTAAATATTTAAAGCATGTACAAACATTTTTCACTGTAGAAAAAAAATGTACTATGTTTTTATTTTTAACAAAAATTATACTACAAGTGCTATAAATTTTGCCTGATTTGCTCTCACACAGGGAGCCTGCATTTATTTATTTAGGCCTAGGTANTGTGGGACTGAATACCTGTAGAAATACTATTCACCATGGTGTGAGGCTGTTTGGGAAGCGTATTACTGGTGACAGTGATGCCAAGCTCGTACTTGCATTTTGTTTTTCAATTAGCAGTTAAGAATATTCTTTCCGGTGCTACTGTTTAGTGGATTGAAAAGCTACCATCTGTTTGTAAAAATAAAATGCAAACCCAATGCAGTAATTAAAAATAGGCATCTTCTAGATAGTAATTAAATTATTAAAAGCAAAGAGAGGCTCAAATTGTGGAGGTATAAATAGAGTGAATTAGGTATGAAAGATGAGGCAATCTACATTATGCTACACTTGACATCAGCTGAGCACTACTGTGGCAGACAAATAAACTCATTTCAGTCAAAAGTGCTACTGGGAATGTTGAAGCTTCTATTAAAAGGTTCCAGCAACATTATCAAACAATAATTTAATATCTGACTATTATGCAGTGGTGCATACTATTGGGAATTATTTCTGCAGATCTTTTTTTGGGGGAAACTTAATTTAGCAAGTGCTCTGATTGCTTTCTGTTCAGTTAAGAATAAGGTGGTTTCCAACATATTAGCAGGAAGATGCTACTCTCATGAGGTACTGTTAGACCTGACCATGCACTGCCTGCAATACAAAAAAAGTCATCATTATCTTACTGAGATCAGGAAAAGAGGTGGACATAAACCAGTGATTGCTACAAATGTAGCAAAGACTCTCAACAGTGGGCATGTGTTTCCCATGATTGTTCTTCTGATTTTAATAGAATGGACGTAACAGAGGAAGAGAGGTTTCACTCCTCCAGATACCAGGACAGACAAAAATAACAAACTTCACACCTGGTGAGTTTAACAGAAGTACAAATTATCAATCCAGCACACAGAGAGAGGAACCAAATAACAGGCAGAGCAACAGAGAGATCATCATCTAAAACTTGCATGGAAGTAATAAATGGAGTTTTCACTCTCAGGAAAATCACTTCAGTGGCTTTGTCAGCAGTGCAAAAATTTCAGAAAGCACCACAGATTTGGATTTTTAATTAGTGCATATTCTTCAGGCTGATTGGAGGAGTCTAGTTGTACCGTTAGGTAGCCCATGACTGACAACAGAGAGTATTGTGTTTAGTCTGTATCTAGTAGGTTGCATTATTAAATACAACTCTAGTACTTATGAACTGTTCTATCTCTAAGCCCGTCTTTACTTAGTATTTTCACTCCCTCATTATTGCCAGCAGTCAGGAATAGAAGGAATACTGTGATATTTTAAGAAGCATGTGCAACCTGATTTATGCTAAGTAAATACTTTCAATTCTAACTGCTTTCTCAAAGGTTACAGGAAGGGGTAACATTAGACAAGGAAGTTTTCAAAGACAATGCTGTCTGGGGGTCACTTCCACAGGTGTTGCCTAAATAATTAGCCTTACAGGTTTACCACCTGACTAAACTGCTTCAAGAAAGAGGTAGAGAATTTAGCAGAATTTATTTTGCTGTCATTTTAGCTAGGTAGAAGGCAATTCAGTGTAAAGGCAATTCAAAACAATCAAAGTAGCGAGACCACAGCATATATTAAAACACTATAGTAATTTCACTACATGTAGAAGTACAAAACAAAAGGATAAATATTTATTTTGGAGATATATCTAGATAAGACTAATGTTTAAACAACGAAAATGAAAGAAAAATATCAGGGATTGAATGGGAGGATATGTACAAAACTTATCTTTAAGAAATTCAGTGATTCAGAAGGCAAAATGCTGTCAGGAGAGTACATTTCCTTAGTTTTCATGTAAAATAGAAAGTAAAATAAATCTCCATAAGTCAGAAATATAATGGAAAAATCTTTCAAATACTGTAATGATCACTCCAGAGACTCTTCTGAAAAAGAAGAATCTTCCTGCTCATTGTCTTCTACAACAAATAGGAGCAGAATTCTGGAATACATTGTGCAACTACACAGTCAGCTGAAAGATCCTGTCTCCAAACTGAAAGAAGATCCTATGAAAGAATATATCTCAAAGCAAGCTAACATATTCAGGCTGGTGTAATGCTTCCTTTGTTTCCTGGTACCAAGTGTAGGGGGCACAGACCAGGTGTACAAGCCTTAACAGCTGCAATCTGCACATGCCTTCAACGTGCTCCGGGCACTTCAAACTTTATCAGTGCTCGCAGCTTGTCCTACGTGTCTCAACACTGGCAGAAAGTAGATTTTTAAGATATTTTTTTTTTAACCTTCATGCTTCTGTACTTCTGTGTTTCTATAAATTCTTCATCTGTCAAATGGGGAAGATCACACCCAATCTCATAAAGGGATTGGGAAGAAAGACTTAACTGATGTTTGTGAGGCACTCGGATAAGATAACATTACCACATCTTCTCAGAGGAAAAAAATTAATACTTTTGTGTTCATTGAAGTGTCTGAATGGCAGGTTGAGAAATAAGGTACACAAAGAATAAGGATGATGAAAAGAAATACTGAACAATTGAATTGAGACATCAGCAAAATAGTATATGATCATGTAATTAACGACAATACTATAATGCCTACAAACAAGGAGGAAAAATTAAGATTGTAGGAAAAGCCTTAATTGTTGCATTTCCTCACTTCTGAGGGACTGACATGACTTTAACTTTCATGCAGTTCCTTCCTGAAAGTGCCCTCAATCTGGACCATGGTGAAAATAACTAAGTACTGAAATATGGATTAAAAGTCTTGTGCACCAAACTTCAGTAGGAATTTTAATAACAGTGATCTAGTAACGCTCTTTAGGTTGCTCTGAAAAAAACCACGTTCGTACCCATGTGGACATGGGTATAAATTCATGTGATAACGAGAAAGCTTATTTTTGGCAGCTGAGTAAACATCCTACATATTTTTTTTCCCCACAATATGAAGACTAGCACTTCTCCTGCAGAAAACAAAAGATGGTGCTGCTCTGTTACCCATGTAAAGTCTCTGTCACTCTTCCCTGCCCAGTAGCACTGCTCTGACCAAGGAGGTTCATCACACACTGTGCAATCTTCTGATTTGTTGAATGAGATTGAAATTGTCTCCTGAAGTTCTGCAATATGGTCATGTCAGAGAAGTATGTTGAGGCAAAACAAAATAGCTCTCATTCTGTTGGCCAGCACAGTCCCAAGCGGCTTCAGCTAAAACTGGCAATCCCAAAAGTAATACCTTTGGGTAACAAAGACCAATCAGAGTGAGCTTTGGCACTGCATGACATTGACTTTTGAAGTCCCCAGGTGGGAGGATCTCCAGTCCTGTGAGCTCAGGGCTAGCTTTAGCATTTAGCTTCAATGAATGAAGCTGCAGTCAAATGTCTAGGTGAAAAACCTGTTCTGAGGGTTAGCGATGCAAGGCCTAACAGGGTAAGTAAGGAAGAAAAACCTTCAAAAAGACAGAGTAGGAGAGCCACATCTCTGTGGCAGAGAGCATTTCTAAAGGACACAGAGCAGACACCCTCCTGTGCCACCTTGCTGACACCCTCCTGTGCCATCTTGCTGACACAAACATTTAGAAGGAACTAAGAAACAGGACTTCCATGCAATCCTGGGTGCTCACAGATGCAGGTGGTAGATGTGCAGTTCTAAGCAACAATATGATTTTGGAAGATCTCAGCCTTAATCAAGTTACGTGTGTACCTAAAGTGAAATTACAGTGACCTCAAAGCCAGAAAGCCATCAGAGAATGGAGAGAAAGGGGTGACGACAAGTTTGCCATCTTGTTTGGGTTTTATGTGGGCTGTATGAACATTTGTAACGTATGTACACACTTAAATGTGTAATCAATATATAAATACATGTTTTTCTTGACTCTTGAAAGCTCTGCAAAGAGCACAAAATTCCAGTCATTCCTAGGGAGAAGCTGCTTTTCAAGAAATACAGTAAAACTGTAAATTTCAAAAAGGTCTCAGGTGCTGTATTCTCTCTCAGAGCTTCATGAAAAAGCAGTAAACAAGTGCAGCAGCACTACCTCAAATAATCCTGCACGTTGTGCCTCCGTGGCATAAGAACTAGGAAAAGAATTCTGAAAGGACATGGTTGGGAGAGAGATGTGCTCTACCTTGGACAAAGGCTCAGTGAGGAACAGACGACCTCAGAGTTTTCCAGAGCAAAAAAGTCCAGCACCAGAGTGGGCAGGTCTCATAGTTCCCTCTGAAAATATTAAGGAAGCAAAATAATCTGGTCTAAAAGAAAACACACTTGTGACAGGGTGGTGATGAGCTGCAGTCTTTTAAATTCTACAGCCAAAAAAGCATGTCAGATAAATATGAGCTGACAGCTAGAACATGAGAGGGAGCCAGGTACTTTCTTGTTTCTGTACTTTTTTTAAAAGAATTTTTTTTCTAATATTATGCTCGAGGATTTAATCTTCTATTCTGCTAGAACGTACAAGTGCTGGCTGCAGACAAACCCTTCAACCAAGGCTGCAAAGTTGGAATTGATTTAATTAAACTTTGTATTGCCACAGTTATCTATGAATACCCATAAATCTAGGACACTATTATTAAGCAGTCTGACCAGGACTCCCATCAGCCAGGTGTGCTACTTCTTCTATCAGACAGGGGCTATATTTTATTTCTGTTGCTATGGTCTTGTGTTCATTTTTCTTTTAAGTCTTATCCTTGAGACAAACAAGCAGCCTGGTTATCACCTAGGGTCCAAAGTGGCACATTAATTAAATGAAAGTAACTGAGAAAAACGATAATGTGTACATAAATGATGGTAAAATTACACTGTCGTCATACAAAACTTATGTTGCATGATTTCATGAGCAACATCTTGCATATTAAACATCTTAATGTACTGTTCCTCCTACACAGTAGGTATCACGTGACTCTAAAAAGGATGTCAGACTTATGATGCATTTAAAATGTTGCTTTAAACGCAGGATTTTTTTGCCACTTTCCATCTAACTGGGAAATCCAAAGACAATTCAAGAATCACTGCAACTATTAAGCTCCTTTCTTTTAGATGTGTACTGCTATCTTGGTGCACTGCAAATTGAAGGAAATTCTTAAGAGCATAAAAAGAGTTAAATAATGTGCAAATAATCTTGTAATAATAGAACTTCACGATAGAGAAGTTTAGGAAATAGCTGCAGATAACAAAAGTAATTTTCTCTTTAATGCTCAAATTACTTGTAGTAGTCCAACAAAAAGAAGCTCCACTGGTTTGGAATGCCCTTGAACAGATTAAGATTCTAAAAGCCTGTCTCTTTTGTTTAAAAACAGAAAATTAATAATTTCCTGTATGATTTAATCAATGCACACCAGTATCTTCTTTTGCGAGACGTAAGTAGTATCTAGAAATAACAGACCTAGTTCAGCATGTAGTTATTCTGAGATCTATAGATATACCGAGTATGAGATTACATTATAAATTCCAAAAGCAATGTGCTTTATAAACTTTAATGATTTCTAAGACCGTTCTTGATGTAACCGAAATTCAGAACTGATGCCCACATTAACAGGATATTACAGGTAACGCTTTAGTTCAAAGCCTGCACTGGATTCTTGAAGTTGCTTTATTCTTTCACATTATTAATGTGTTTTGTTGGATCAGGTTTCCTGCCTTANGATGAAGACTCTCTACAGTATTTCTACTCCTCCAACGCTACGCACTGGTATCTATAAGGCAACGTTTTAACCTTCATCTAGTTTGCCACAGAATTCTTCTATAAAATTAAATCACTTCAAATTAATACAAAAAAATAAAAGACCCTTTCCCTAGTAAAGGTCTTTCCTGGAATTCAGGGTTTAAACCGAAAATCACCATGTGGAATAATTCTGCTCACTCACTTTAAGATCAAATGTACAGAGCCTGCAAACTGGAGTCAGAAATGGTAACTTTCCAGTTCAAATAACAAGTTGTGAATGAGGAAGACAAAAATAAATAAAAACCAAAGTAAACAGCCCCCTGCCCCAAACCCTGACACCGCTTCCTAGTTTTTCTGCTAACCAACACTCAAATGAGA
>VZTM01023426.1:2193-42248 GCA_013400555.1 Jacana jacana | reverse complement strand
ATGAGGATCGATTGAGGGAGTTGGGATTGTTTAGTTTGAGGAAGAGGAGGCTGAGGGGAGACCTCATCACTCTCTACAACTGCTTGAAAGGGCATTGTAGAGAGGTTGGTGCTGGTCTCTTCTCACGGGCAATTAGCGATAGAACAAGAGGGAATGGCTGCAAGCTGCAGCAGGGTAGGGTTAAGCTTGACATTAGGAAAAACTTCTTCACAGAGAGAGTGGTCAGTCATTGGAATCAGCTGCCCAGGGAGGTGGTGGAGTCCCCATCCCTGACTGTGTTTAAGAGCAGATTAGATGTGGTGTTGAGGGATCTGGTGTAGGGGAGAACTTGTAGAGTAGGGCTGATGGTTGGACTTGATGATCCCAAGGGTCTCTTCCAACCTAAATGATTCTATGATTCTCTCCCTGTGAGGTCACCTTACTCCCTCATCCTTTTTTTTTCCTCCTGGCTTCTTCCTCTCCTTCAGCAGCCTCCACGGAGCTGTCAGTGTGGGCACATGGCAGGCAGGCTTGTAGGAGTGCTTCCCCCAGGTGCTCACACATGGAGGGAAGGACAGCCTGTGTTTATCAGGTTACTGTGTTTGTTTCAGCTGTGCTTTTTTGGTTATACCTTCACTTTTTTACATGTGTACATGCTTCTCTTCATAGTCTTGACTCCTCTGGTTACAGCAAGGTTATTTTTTCATCAGACCAGGAGGAGCAGGTTTGTCAGAGTACTTGATTATGGGGCTTGTGAGATTGTATTCCCTCTAAAACAAGTCTACTTGATTTCTTTCCTAGGACAGTATGAATTCTGACAAAGATTTTCTACCCAGTGTTTCCTTTGATATCCTTATCTTGATGTTTTAACTTTCTTCCTGTTCCCCCCAATACTTTTTATTCCATTGGGAAATGGTGGGTGCTGTTGTGTATACAAATGTTAACACATTCTTAAATAAGAATGTTCAAAAGCAGATTAATTTCTTTCACTGATATTTGGGCAGGTAATTTAAAGACATTCCTCTCTAGGGTGTCCAGATAAAACTTACTTCACTAAACTGAAGACATAGAATTCTGTGTCTCCATTCAGCTACCATCTTAAATCTTTGAGAAGACTCAAGTAGAGAAAGCCCTATCCTGTTCCAGAGAAAAATTAGTTCCAAAGAGGACTTCTGTGCTAATGGTTGCATATATATTTCATGGAGAGATGTGTTTTGCAAGAATACCTTATCTAGGGTGAGCCAGATGGCAATTGGCTGCATTCAGATGATGAGAACCAGTCTTTGGATGCAGAAATGCTAACTGCGGAGTGTGTTCCTGATCTGGAAGCTCTGAAACGTAGAGAAATTTACTTCATTTCTTCAAGGCTACCATTTTTGTCAAATGACAATGTCTTGAACACATACATGCAACATGGTAGTCAGTTAAGAAAGACTGTGAGGTTCTGTTGTGCTGTTCTGTCCAACAATGCTGATTCCAGCTCAGAGTTGAGGACTCTAAGCCTGTGCTGCCTCATCCAGCTCTTTCTGGACAGGCGGTTGAAGCAGCTCTGCAAAATCAATCACCTCATTTGGATTGAATCATGGAACTTTCAAGAATAAAGGGAACTACAATCTTCTTTCCCTTTCCCCACCAGCACTATAACACTGAATAAACATGGAAGTAAGGTTCTGACTGGAACAGAACATAGAGCACAGAGGTAACATGCTGGCATTGGTTGTTGCCTCTTGGTGTCAGAGGAGGCAGTTTGTCCCAATGGAATCTCCAGTGACCTGCAAGTCATAGATCAAGTCCAGACATTGGAACCAAGGGTTAACTTCAAGTGATGAAGGTTCAGCTACCTGAGCAATTCCAGTTCTGAAAAACACAGCTTTCCTGGAGAGATGGGGCAGGTGTATGCCCACTGTAGCTGTGGCCACAGGTAGCTTTATTAATTGAGAGGCCTGACATCTTTCCATTTAAGCATGTTATCTTTACCTGTAGTAAGAGGTTGTTTTGGGGTACAAAATGTTTCAAATGAAACATAAAGAGATAAGCTCATAAATGTCAGACAATACTGGAGGTTATGCTGCCACATACATCAAAATATAAGGGAGGGTAAATGGATGTGGAGGATATCAAGAGACGGCAGTGGTGATGTACCATTATTTATTCAGGGATCATTGCAAGGAAAGTGGGCAAAAGCCTATGAATTTGTCTGCAGAGTTGTTGTTGTCCACCTAGTATTTACTAAGCAGAAACTGGATCATGGCCTTCTTCCTGTTGATGGGAAATTGTCTTAGAGAAACAAACTGGTCTTGTGGGAGGTGTCCCTGCCTATGGCAGGGGGATTGGAACTCGGTGATCTTTAAGGTCCCTTCAAACTCTAATGATTCTATGATTTTATGATTCAATGAAGCAGGAGTGATGCCTATGGGTAAAGGGGGCACAGATTTTCTTCCTACTTTCACCGTCTCAAAAGGACTTTTGCTGTATTGCAGCTGCTAACTGAACAGATTTGGTATCATCTGAAACTTCACAGAGTAAGTTCTGTAATACATTATGCAAGCATGAACAGAAATAATCCAAAGTGATTTAAGAGATTAGAAAAATGAGAGCATGTGAGAAAGTGAGAATAGGGCAAAAAAAGTGCAAATACAGCTAAGACAAAGTATGTTAAACATTCATATCTAATGGGATAGACAGACCAGAGCAAAATGGTTCCACCAGCTGATTATATGCTCGCTGCTGTACTGCACAGTAAAACTGAATACACTTGCAATCGCCTCTGGCAGTAAAGCTGGCCACAGTAAATCCAGGCCTCCCATAAAGACAGAGGAAATTACATGGCACGCTCACTAAAGCTGGTGAAACAATAAAATATTGGAAGCTCTCATTGCTGGAAAGATACTGGATTTGGAGGGAATTTGTAGAAAACTGGCAAGAAGCGGGTTGCTGGAGACAGAGATGCTAGTTTAGAGAGATCAGAAGATTTAAGTATGTGTAACTTGGCAGTTATGTTCGCTTTCAGAGATTTTAATAATGTGACTACTAAGGAAAGGAATAATCTGGAGTTGCTTTCAACATTCAGGGATAGAGTTTTCATGGTAGTATTAAATCTTCTGCAGCTTTCAGCCCTGAAACGGATCTCTGAGGGGTATGAAAGCCTATCCCACCAACACTACCTAAAAAATACAAACGCAAACCCACTAAGTTCTTCAACAACAAATATCATGAAAATTGCTTTGAAATGGAATAAAGACTTTTCTTTTGGGTTTGGACTATTGTTGCTTTTTATTTGGTTCATAAAATGATAAAAATATACACCTCTTTCCAACTTTAGTTGCCTTTAAACACTTTAAAATCAGAGTGAACTTTATTAAATTGACACAAGTTCTGTTTGCTGGTCACCACTGTCATTACTACTAGTGCTATTTCTGCTGCATATCACATTAACCATAACTTCTGAACTTGTGCTTTATTTTTGCCCCTGACTAACACCCAGAGAAAGGTGGGTGCTTTGTGGAAGGTGCCAGTGCTTGAGATTTGTTGTGCTAAAGAGTGAAGCGCTGAGCAGATTTTTCTCCTGAACTGGAAAGCTGATGCTGTGTACTTCTGTTTGAGTCAGCTGGCCGTGATCTACAGCTGATCATAGGAAGGCAACAGAGACAACACTTCATGAAAAAATTAAACTGAAATAATTTGGAGCTTCAAAGATAAAACCAGTACCCTCGATTCTCCCTAGATCCCCAGGCAAGTGGGGCAGTTGAGCACTGACTGCTGTAAAACGTAGTTTTCCTTAATTTTCAGCTCATCAGTGCTACCCCAAAATATCTCTGTTTATAAATAGAAAATTGATAGTATCCTGCCATTGGATTAAAACAGAATAGGACATAACAAATCCCCTCCAGAATAAAAGTTTTTACTTCTTTTTCCAAGCATTGATTTCAGAAGAAAAGCACTTTATTTCTCTTGCTACCTGGGGTACCCAGGAAAAGGCATCACTCCAGCCAAGGTTATGGATCCTGGTTCGATAAGATGCTTAAGCTGCTGCCTAATTTTAAACATTATCCCAGCTGAAAAAACTCAGCCTGTTTCCCTAAAATGTTGCCACGTGCTTATTAGCTTCATCAAATAAAAGCTCTGAAGTGCAAACCTAATGCTTCAATAGGAGCTACACTCCTTCAAGCAGATGTCTTCACTGACCTTTCCGTGTTCCTCTCACTCTATCAAAATTCAGAGAGCCCTGTTCAGACAGGTTTGGAATGGGATTTGTATGAAATGTACTGTGGGAAATACAGCTGTGATGTATTTGTGTTTAAAGATAAAAACCAAAACTATAGCTATCTTATATTTATGACTGGCAGTAATTCTGTCATTCCCAATGAGAGGCAAAATCTGCTAAGGCTGTTGCTTGCTCTCTGTTTATTGTCCTTATCCTGACACACACATGGACCTGTGGTCCTTCCTTTCTGAATTTTTTTACCCTGGAGGTTTTCTAATACTGCTCCATGCTTTGCCTTACTTTGGTCATTATTTTTCATATCTTTGTTTAGTAAATTTACACCGTGTTTGAGTTTTATCTCCCTGCTTGTCCCCTCTTTCTTCCTGCCACCTGCAAGTAAGATTAACCTCCTCTGCTGAGAATTCTTCAGTTCAGTTATATAATTTGGGATCAAGAACTGACCTCTGCAAGACCCAGCTCAACAGCTCTTCTAAGAAGTCAGAGAACTATTATTATAATTATTCTGTGTTCACAAATTTTAGACTTATGTAGTGACTTTGAAAGGCCGGATTATAAACCCCCTTTCTATAATTCCCTTTATGAGACCATCACACAGAAATGGCAGAAGTGTCTGGCAGAGTAGGTGTCTATGCTCACAGTGTTTCCCTTGGCTGTAAACTGTCAGTAAATTCACACAAGCATTGTGAAATTAAGCACTCATATCTGAAGATAGTCTAAAAATTAATAATTTTCCACTGCATTAATATGTACATGCTTCACATATTATATATTTAACTTGGGTTTAATGGGATACTTGAAAATCTATATTTAACAGGGAAGCAGGAGTATAGCACATTTACTTCAGAGGAACTTTAACTTTTGGGATTCCTTGATTGCTGAGTGCTTGATTTAAAAAGATGTAGCTTGCATCTTTATTAGTATAATTTGACTATTATTTTAAAAGAAATAATAGTGATGGATGCTTAGGAATATCTAAAATAGAGTTCTTGGGCTGTGCTATGTACAAGATTTTCTCACAGTTTAGCTGGGAGCCAAGTCCTTTTCTAAACATAGAGTCTTCCTAGCCTTTTCTGTGGAACTGGTAAATTACTCATATTTAAATTTACCTCCTGCTTCAGCAGTTTAACTTACCAATTTCTATACTTCAGTAGTTGGACATTTATCATCTAATAGACCACATCTGCCATTATTGGTCCAATTGGTCATTCGGCATCCCAGCAGGCTCCTCCACTGACTTCAGGAACCAGATCCAGATCTGCTTTAGATAGGAGAATCATGGACTGATAGAGGAAATTAGGGACTTATATTATGGAGTTGAGCTGAGCCTCTCAAAATAATCTTAAGGGGTTAATATATCCATATTACAGTGAAAGATAGGCACCTAAATCTTTTAAGTTCTTCTGGATATATCACTCTGTGTTCATACCACCTGCAGTATTCTTCAACTTCTACATCTGTATGAGTAAATACATAATGCCCTTTTTGGATATAAAGTAACTATAAAGTTATTTGAAAGATCTCCATTGTATTATAGTAAACAGACAAAACAAAAGATCACACTCATCTTTACACTGTCAGTATTTTTCTAATGCAGAAGAGGCATTTGTTAATAGGGAATATGGAGTCTTTGACATTTTGGGTCCCAATCCTTCAGTGAAGCTGGTCATGCACCTGCTTACTTTGTGCACAAATCATTCTAATGAATTCTAAAGGACTATTCATGTGCATAAAGCTAAGCCTGTGTGTAAAAGCCTTTGCAAGACTGAGCCTAGGTTGTAAGTTTGATAATGACCTGAGGCTGATTCAACAGAGAACAAGCAGTCCTTTTTGAACGTTGAGAAGTGTAGCTCCAGCTCAGCTGCACAGGTATGGGCAGTGCTAAGAAATCTTGTGGTACATGGAACTCTCAAGACTGACCCCAAAAAAAGAAGAGAAGGGTTATCATAGATATTTTTTCATTTATATTTTATAATACTGCATTTTACCTTAAACTTTTTAATTCTTGGCTTCAGCTTAATTTCATTATGTCTATGGATTCCATTTGAATAGCTTTATAGCAGGAGCTCAGAAACTTTCCTGTTTTAAATTCATATACATATAGATACATAGCCTGTATGAAAGAGTAGATGTGCTTAGAGAATGATGATTGTGAGAAATAATAATTCTGCTCTTTGGAATGCTTTTGCTTGAGAAGAAGGCAAGACATCAGCAGTGTTTCATAAACAAGCGCACAGAAGAGTTTCCCATACATATTTGTTCATACCATGTGACCTGATCTAGGTGTTCCTGCCCTGGCAGGGGGATTGGACTAGATGATCTTTCAAGGTCCCTTCCAATCCCTGATATTCTGTGATGCTATATTCTGACTTCTGCTGCAAATCTTTGCGCTGCTCTGCAGCAGTTCATGTTCTCAGAGACAGTGCATCACCTTCAGGAGCCTCTCAACAACATCAGGGCAATTCCAGTGGTTGTGATACGTCTCCTGAAACCTTGTTCTCAACATCGCTTCCATGAGTTGTTTCCATCAGGAACTTCCATAGAATTCGATAACACTTTTTTATTGTGTTTAACATTAAACACAAAGGCAAAAAAAAAGGAAAAATCAATGAGATTACTTAAATGTAAACTGAGTTCCTGCTAGGGCTATAGATTTTGGCATTCAATATGCCGAGTGTATGAGATAGGCATGTTTACATGGCACAATCACAAGAGAGAGATGTTTTCTTTTGCATAAAGCAAACTGTTGTCTTACTGTGATCTATACACTGCTAGAATGATTGCTATTCTTACTGGCCTTTAGGTAATATTGACTATGAAATGTTGCTTGTTTGATAGGCTCACTAAGATAAAGTTGGTAAAAAAGAGGGAAAGCGTCTTTATCCTGCAGCTTTATCGACTTTTTGTCACACTAGACCAGTCCATCATAAAATTCCAGTTTTCCCAGTTAAGGGATTAATTTAATAATCTGGGTGAAGAAGTGACCAGACTAGGCATGGAAAAAAAGCATACTAACGCTGCAGTGGGTGAAGGTGATAGTCCTGGGACCACCACAGCTGGCTTTGTTCTAGTTGTTGGCCTTGGGGACGTGACAGATCTTTTGCTTGGTTTGAGGAAGGAAAAAGAGTGAAGAAGGTACCTCGTACCTTAAAGGTGCTCCTTAACTAACCTTTTTAATTATTATTTAAACAAAGATTAAAATTATGGAGTTGGAGAGTATTTTGCTGTTTTATAATTTAGCAGTTCAGGCTAAAGTTTCCTTTATGTTCTTTCTGTTTTTATGCAGGCAGCCTAGAAGATGGACATTTGACAGGCCACAATAGACTGCTCCTTTCCCAGGTATCTCCTGCTTGTTTCCTTTATCTGTGAATAGGAAATGGCTTAAAGGCACCTGTGTTATGAAGGTCCCAGGGGCAGCTGCCTGACTAGTGAATGCCTGATTATGTGTTAACATGCTTTGTCAGATATTGGCAGAATCTGTTCTCTTCTTTTGCCTTTTCAGCAAGGGTACCATTGACAGACTGGCTACCCATTTATAGAAATGTTGTCCATCAAACTGTGAGGAAGGACAATGGTGTTTTTCTGTGGCCAGTGACTGTGGGAAACTTTTCTTTGGCTATTCAGGCAATTTTTGTAGCTTGCTCTGAAGAGGAGAGACTGATGAGTGCAAAAAGTACAATTAAGCAAAGCCAGACTTCAATTGAAGGCTGTAGTGTAGTCTGCTGTTCTCATTTTTTTATTTGGAAAAAAAATCTATGGGTTTTCACGTTGCTGTGTGGCATTCAGCGGGGGGCTATTACAATCCTAAATTTTTTTTCTAGACCACCTAATTCTAAGTAAAAATTAAATGTAATGAGAGCCACTTGGAGTTCTGAATATTTTAAAGCATAATTCCCACAGAAGGGATTCGACCTAAACTGCGTAGAGCATCAGTTGGCTAATTATAGCTGCATTTTATATTACAGCAGGTGTCAGATGCAGTCATCTCAATAAAGTCCACATAATACTCTGGAAAATAACAAAAGCTTTTCTTTGAATGTGGGTACTAATTTCTGCTAGGTGTCATATGAGCGCTGATACTTCTTATTGGCGTTAACAAGAGCACTGCAGCACTCAAACATGCTTTTTGCTTAGGATGAATTGATACTGTAAAGCACTTGCTAGTCAGCCTTGGCAGATGTCAGTAGTTAATACTAGTGTTGCAGAGGTTGGTATATAATGCAAAGAGTCTTATGTAAATACTTTTAGATGATGGGCTGGTTTTGAGAATGAGTGAGCCGTGCACCAACTTACTTAATGAAAGCTAAATAGACAACAGCAGGATAACGGCATTTCCTTCAGTTACTATCTTATTTTAAGTCCTCTGCAAGTAAAGGGCAGATGGGAAGGCAGTAAACTAGGTGAATGAAAACATTAAACTTAATAAGCACTTCAACCTTTCATGCCACTTTCCCAATTCAATGGAAGCAGCAAGTTTGAGTTACTGAAGTGATGGGTGAAAAAGGTCTTTCCTAAGCCTTGAAACCAAGATTCCCTAAAGAGTGTGTCTTCTGAACAGCCTGCATGTGATGAAACTACAATCTATAGGCATTTGTTGGTCACCTGACTTTTTAATTAAAAGATGGGATTCTATGATTCCAAGCGGAATGTGTTTTAAAATATTCATGAATCAGTAAAATAAATACTGAAGTGGGTAGCTAGCACAGAAGCCCTTGAATACAAGGAATTGTGATGACATTGAAGTGGAATTGCAGGCACAATGGGGAGGGTGAAAAGCACAGGCAGCAAAGCCTGCCCAGCTGATTGTGCTTGGCCTAACATGCAACAGAGGCACTTCCCAAGCTTGCCAGGTACCCTGAGAAGCAATAAGAGGGGAGAAACCACAGTACAGAACAGCAGGGTCAGGTCAGCAGGAGAGGCTTGCTGCTTCTGCTGAAGGGGATAAGACATGCCTGGTCCAAGCATGGAAGAGAAGGAATTCAACAGTGCCAAATGTTTGGCTAATCATGCAGGAAGAACAAGCATCTGCCACATACTGCCAAAACAAATGGTACAAAAATGTGAAATTACGAAAATCCCCGATCTCAGTGTTCTCTAAGAGCAACAAGCCACTTGATCTACTATCTAGTGCTATAAACCTCTCCCCAACATCATCTCCCCTAAGAAAAAGTACTCCCAAACACCTGGCTGCCTTTGTCTCTGATGTAGAAGTCGATGGAGGATTGCAGGAGTATAGGAATAATAAATGCAACTTAATATAATAAATCTTTTATTTTTGCAATGTAATAAATAGTCAGCTGAATAAAACTGAACCACAAGTTCCAGCATGTTACCTTAGCAACTCTGTGACAAAAGACAATCATGGGTTATGAAATATCATTTACTATTTTGTAGAATTGCAGATTAGTTTAAATTATAAATCTTACCACATTACATACTGAATATACTAATATGTAGGAAGGTTTTGGCCTGAAGATTAGATACAGTAAGTGATTTGTAAAAAACAAGTGAAAGTAAATTGGAGATACATATTCATATTAAGAATACATGTATTTCTGGACTAACATACACAGTAGTCTTCAAAAAAGTTTCTAAATACAATAATGAAAATGTATAATCCGTATAGCCTGCAAGCCAAAACAAAACCAGGTACAGAAACCAATAATGGAGGTACAGAGGGGAAAATGAAAGGAGAAATAATTCTACTCTGTGCCTGGCATCTGGGGAGCAGAGGGCTGTCTATGAGAGAACTGCTTTAGCTTGCACACATGAGGTTACCTCTAAGGAAAAGACATATGAAAAGGTCTGAGAACAAAAGCCCAGTTATAAAAGCTGAAGGCATGATTGCCATTGTACAAATGAATTTACTAATTTATCCCATTTATTCCACATAGCCACTTTCTGAAACCTTTCAATATTGAGAGCAGCCAAGCTTAACTTGGAAAGGTCTAAGAAGTTTGGTGAAAGGTTGGGAATGTAAACAAAAGGTAGGGTTAACTGCAGGAGTTGCCAACCTAATCATCCTTTGGTTATCTCCTCTTAGCTCAAAAGGCATGAGTAGACCACCACTGTATCACATTGCTTTTGTGCTATTGTTCTCCCCTGTCTTAAATTTCTGGCTTTGGGATGTGCTCCTGTGCATGTGATACAGAGATGGGTATTGAAGAATAAAACCTCTTCCTGCTGGTAGACATCCTAAATTTTTTTCATTCCAGGGGGAGAAGGTAAGGGGTAGCTATCAGCAAATAGAGATGCTGTTGTAAAAAGTAACTACCAGTAGTATCACTCAGAATTTATTACCCTCTGTAGATGACAAAGCCTTAATGGCTTCTCCTTGTGATGTCTCTGAAGGATTCTTTGGAAGCAGGCATCTGACAGACAGTTCCTATGGTAATGACTGTTACTGCCCTATATATAACATGATTTTTTTTATGTGTGTAATTCTCCTGGATTATTCTAAAAAACTGAATGAGTCTAGGATAATTTTGTGTATCACCTACTGTGAAAATTGCTTTGGTGGCAAGCAAAATCAACTACTACGTGACCTACACTTCTTGATATTAGAGGTTATATGAAACTTACTGCACTCTCCTTTATCCACAGTTATTGCTACTTCTTCCCCTCCATTTTTACTCTAAGATTACAGGGATATGATTGCACAATACAGGCAGCACAGATGGCAGCTGAAGGTCTGTATCTGCCAGGTGTCTGTGTAACAGCTGAGTCAGTGTATGCAGCTGAGCACAGCTCACTTTCTGACATGGATGTTCAGCGCCATTTCTCTGAATCATGGCCTCACATAGTCCTTGGAAGTGCCTCTGGCAAATTTTAGACTACACTCAGGTGCACAGAAGTTGGAGAAAGTCTTGCTCTGGGTTTATTGTAAATCCTCAGAAAACAGAAGCATTTCCTGCATCTGCTACTGTGGGTGCAAAGGATGGACTTAATGATGTAAAACACTGGGAAAGTGTAGGTTTTTTTATAAATATACCACCTATAAATTTAAACATTATACAAATAATCCCCTATACTGAAAGAAAGTTTGCAGGACGTTTGCTCAGCTTTGTTGACAGACTCCAGTAGAGAGAGGAAGATGAATCTTTAGCAACAAGGAGGAAGTTATGTAGTCCTATGATAGCTAAGAGAGAAGAACTGGTTCTGGTAGTTTGGGAAGGCAGAATGATGTCATTTTGAGCTCTGTAGAATTGTCTTCCTCTTCATAGGGCTCAGATACATCCAGCGGCTCCTTTCTGATACCTGAGGTTTGCAAATCACATGTCATGGGGAGAGAAGTGGTGTGATGCAATATATGCACTGTCCTGTGAGGGTGCCACTGTGAGATACCCTTTTCTGTAGATACTGCAGTTATACACCAGTAGACAGAGCAGATATGAGCTCTTCCAGCCTAATGCTGCTGGTCCCCATGTGCAAAGAGATCCAAGAGGTGGGAGACTGGGAACCTTGACTGAAGGGGGAAAAGAAATCTGAGGAAGAAAGAAACCAGGTGATGGCTTATGTAAGAAGCAATTTAGGAAAGAAGAGAAGGTTTGCACCTTTTAGGTCCAAGAAATTCAAATAGCTTGGGGAACAAACAAAGGTAGGAGATATGAGAGGGAGTTCTGGGCATGATGCCTACTGTGACTGACACACAAGGGGACAAGGAATGGAGCCATAGCCTGATGTCTGAGAAGGCTTTGTGCTTCTCCAGTAGTTTTATAGGCAACACTATTTCATTGTCTGCATAAAACATTGGAGATGATTACAATGCTGTAGAACCGAACCAACCGGGCAGATTTGGCGAAGAATGTTGTCCCTTTGAGTAGCTCTGCCAGATCGGCTCACCAAAGGGGGTGGGGAAAAAAGAAACACATGGGAAAGAACTGAAAAATCCCAGAGAGTTCCACTGACACATGCTGTCAGGAGGGTAGTATGTACATAAGAGTAGCAAGGTCCCAAGGGTGCCAGCAGTGCTGTACAGTATTTGTAATGATTTTGTGGTGAGATACAGGGATGAGTTCATCTATCACCAGCACTTTGAAGAACTGAGATTTGGAGTCTAGTGGTGGACAATTTAATTCCTAGATCCAAGCCCACAAGAACGAAACAATGATGTTTGCTGCTTCATGCAAAAGATGTATCTTCTTTGAGAGCTCTCACTTCAGGAGAAAATAAGATTTTTTGTGAAAATGAGGAGTAAATTAAAGACTTGATAATATGTCTATGGATATAATTTCATTGTACTTCAGCTGTAGCATGAAAGACCATGAAATATCTTCATTGGGGCTTTCAGTAAAGCACACTATCTTTAAACATATTTCAAGGAAAGGAAAGAGTTTGGAGTATTAAAAATACATACAAAGGTTTTGCAGGTAACATGTATGTGAAGGTTCAAGCAATCATCCAAGGGCAGAGTACCTGCAGGAGAGAGGAACTGTTAAATTACTATGATCTTAAAAATAATTACTGTAATACTTTGGAGAACACATTTGCCATAACAAATATAGAACATATTTTCTAATTTCTATTATGGTTATCAAGGTCATTCAGTGACAGAACGCTATATCTTTTATTTTTCTCATTCAGATACTGTCAAGTGCAAAAATTCTATAGCTAATGTAGAAAGGCATTTAAAAATTGGAATTCATTAATGAATAAATTATGTCTTTGCCCAATATCTCACGATAATTTTTATCTTGTTAACAGAGTTTAACAATATGTAGGCTCAGGCTGGCTTTATTCCACTAATACATGCCATTTCCAAAAGTGTGTTGCCTATATATTAAACACAGTGCACACACAAGCACCCTGGCATTCCTTGAAAATGAATTTCCAATCCGCATTTATTGTAAGTGCTTTGGGCAAGAACCATCTTTTGTTATTAAACAATGCAAATGGGATCTTGGCCCATAATTGGGGCTCCTAAGCACTGCGAATTCTTTCACCAATGTCTCACATTCTCTTTCTCCCTCTCTTTGTCCCTCAGCAGATTATGCCAGTGTTTACAAAGGTTGGGATCACTTGCATCCTCATCAGTTTTTACATTTGCCCAAGAATCGGATTCAGTTAGCCTAGCATTCTTCTCAAAGATACAAGGGTGACAGGTCCTGACATATTTGTGCTTTTGAAAAGTAGAAAAGCTGATTTAATGCATAAACCCTATCCTAAAGCTGTCTCCAAGGTGAAATTGTACCAGTCATGATAGCAAAAGTGGAAGGAGCCAGATATTTAAACTACATACAGTGATGTGCTTCAACACTCTTTCTTATATCCAGAAAATGCTGTAATAGCCTTATTTGCCGGTTTTTAGCTACTGAAACTTTGCTTCAAATCTTATTTCCTTATAGTCAAAAGACACCTAAGACACCTCATTTTTGTCTTTGGTTATAGCCAATCTTCTTCACATGTCTGGGCTTCTATCAGTATTATTTAAACCTATAATATTGGGCAAGAAGATATATTATTGAAAGCTTTTTTTTATAGTTGCATTACCTGCACAGACATATGCATGTAAGTCACACATTAATTGCTGAATTACTAGACTTTAATGGTTGATTTATACATGACAGATCATGTGTATGATATCTGTATGTTGTATCATAAATAAATGAGTGAAATTAGTGAAGTATTGATAATGCTTTGTGATTTTATTCAGTGATGGCGAATTAGTAAAACTAGAAAAAATTGTGAAATTATTAAAGACATACAAAGAGCCAGAATGGGTGATACTGCCAAATTAGAAGTCTCTTTCTAAGGTCTGATACTTTAGCCTGTAGTTAAAATGAGCTTTGCCACTGAAAGAGCATTGTGACCATAATGCTTGTTCCCCAAACAGGAGCGGTGTAGTAACAACTATTCAGTCACAGGTTCTTAGGTTGTTTGTATAGTATAAAGCCAGTAGAAACCCTTGCAATTCTCTAGCTGGACCTCCCACATAACATAGATCTAAGAAGTTCCTGGAATTAATTCCTTCTTGAATTAGAGTGTATGTTTGAGAAAGCACACTATTTTTTATTATAACATTTCCAAACATAAAAAAGCTACCAAAACTCTGAGTGTGAGATCTCAATGATTATCATACCAATGAAAAATACGGAAAATTTAGTCTACGTTTATGTAGCCTTTCATTCCAGCTACTGAGTCCTGTTACACATTGATTTGCACAGATTTAAGACTTTGATCAAACTTCATTCTTCTTTAGAAAAAAACTTGTAGAAATTAGACAATTCACTTAACTTTCTTTCTGGCCTTGCCTACAGACAGAACTTGTTGTGCAGAAAGCATATGAATTCCCAGTGCTTGAGCAGTCAGCCCTAGTTTGCCAGGCACACCCATCTGATGAATGCTAAGTAGCTAAGACAGGAACTACTTTAAAGACAATTTTAATGTAATATCTATGAGGTTTTTTTATTTCACTTTGAAACGAATCGAACTGCCTCTAAAAAGTGCTAAGCCAGCAGCAGAGAAAAAAAGTGATGTACAACCTCTCCCTTTGCCCAAGTATTCCTGCAAGCAGATCACATGAGGCCACAGTTACCATTGCCATGTATACATCGGGCCAGGCTAAATCTTATATCCTCAGAAGTATTCAGTATGTTTATACTTCTGTCTGGTCTGGTCAGGGAGTAGAAATATATCATTTGAGTTCTAGCCTGATTTGCTCATAGGCTATAGCTGTAGTTACGGTTGTTCCTAAAGCTCAAATATTGGCTTTAAATGAATTAGGGGCGGATAAAAAAGTTGTCAGAGAAGGAAAAGAGTTGATGCAAAAATCTTTACCAACAAAAAGTTTGTTATTAATAGCAAGACATCAATGGAAACCTCAGCTTCAAGGAAATCATGATTAGAGGCCACAAAAGGGTTATAGAAATAAAGGTACAGCAGAATGTCAAGGGAATCTTGCTATTGCTTTATCTCCTGGGATGTGTTATGCAGTACTAGTAGCCTGGATGTGCATTTGGATGGTAAAACAACTGACAGGCATGTGACTGCAGATGACTTGGTATCCGGTTTCTCCTCAGGCACTTCTGCATGAGACACCTTTAGGATGGCCCAGCCTCAGGACTGTGCTGACAATTGTGGGGCAACGTCCTCCCCTTCTGTAGAAGCAGGGTCAATGGGCATACTGGTGTACAAGGAGCATGGGTCAGAGATGTAAATGTGTGCACACAAGTATGGGAGAGCAGGGCCCAGAAACCCAAGTTCCTCCTCCCACCCAGGTGCTCTAATGACATTAGCTGAAATCAGACTCGGTTGTGCTTTGCCTCTACCTGAGCCTATCTATGACTTTTATATTCCTCATTTTTAACAACAAATGGAAGAGGTCTCCCAGTCAGAAAATCCAAGGCCTTGTGATGACATCTGGTAATATGGTGCCGTTGTAGTTATGCCACTTGTTTGGGAGGCAGACCTTTGAGTAAGAAGGCCTAAAACAGTTTTTTTCTTAATTACTCTTGGGATTAATATAATTATCAGATGATAATATGAATATATCATCTTTCTCTTCCAATATTAGATTAGAATCTAAATAGCGATACAGAATTTCTGTGTATTTATAGCTAGTTCTGCCATTTCAATCTAATAAAGTCTCAAAACCAAGATTCCCTTCTTTTGTTCCAAATTTTTTTAATGTTTGTTTTTTGTTTTTTTTTAATTTAACTCTGTGTAGTTTAAATTCTTGTTATTTTGCTCTAATTTGTATTCTCTCATCTGTATCCATTGCCCTTAACTTTTCTCTTCCTCTATTTGTTTTATATAAAGTGTGAATTGCCTTATGAATTATTTTTACAGCTGCTTTCACTTGGCTGTAGGCTAGATTTGTTTCATAATTAGCCTGCCCTTCTTTCCTTGTTAAGCTAATGTTTTCAGAGACATGTATTAAAACGTTCTTAAGCCGCTCACAATTAGTGGTCACATTTTTTCATTCATGTTCCTCTCACATCTGATTTGATTGATTTGTTTCCAGATTGAATTTTATTCTGTTCAGCCATCAAATTTCCTCACAGTCCCTTGTACCCAGTCAACCAATAATGCTTAGTTCTGTAAATAAATCCCCTTGACCTCCTCACCATGAGGTCCAAGATGGAAACCTACATGGTAGAGGTAAGAGTCTGAATGAAGACGTCATCATCTAGGTTTTCTAGGAAATCCACTGATGTTTTTTATTAGAAACATGAGAGGTCTTGTATTGGAGCCATATGAGGGGGAGCAGAGTTCGGCCAGTCCCAGCCTTATGCCAGACTTCCACCTCTCCCACTTCAGTCTTTAAGCGGTAACCATTGATTTTAATATCTCAGTTATGTGAGTTTCCTTTCAGGTCTCAATATCATAGTACCACAGAATGGTTTGTGTTGGAAGAGACCCTAAAGATCACCTCCTTCCAGTCCCTTGAACACTTCCAGGGATGGGGCATACAGAACTTTTCTGGGCAACCTGTTCCAGTGTCTTACCACCCTCTCAATAAAGAATTTCTTCCTAATATCTAATCTAAATCTACCCTCTTGCAGTTTAAAGTTATTATTCCTTGTCCTGTCACTACACTTCCTGACAAAGAGACCCTCTCCATCTTTCTTGTAGGTCTCCTTAGGTATTAAACAGTTGCTATAAGGATCCTTGGAGCCTTCTCTTCTCCAGCCTGAATATCCCCAACTCAGTCTTAATAGGAGAAGGCCTCTAGCCTTCTGATCATCTTCTGGACTCACTCCAACAGATCCGTGTCCTTCTTATGGTGTGGGTCCCAGAGCTGTACACAGTAATCCAGGTGGGGTCTCACCAGAGCGGAGCAGAGTGGCAGAATCACCTGCCTCATCCTGCTGGCCAAGCTTCTTTTGATGCAGCCCAGGATACAACTGGCTTTCTGGGCTGCCAGTGCACATTGCTGACTCGTGTTGAATTTCTCATCAACCAACACCCCGAAGTCCTTCTCCACAGGGCTGCTCTCGATCCATTCTATGCCCAACCTGTATTTGTGCTTGGGATTGTTCCAACCCATGTACAGGACCTTCCACTTGGCCTTCTTGAACTTCACAGGGTTTACACAGGTCCAATTCTCAAGCCTGTTAGGTCCCTCTGGATGGCATCCCTCCCATCCAGCATGCTGATCACACTATTACTTCTCACGGGTAATTAGCGATAGAATGAGAGGGAAAGGCTGCAAGCTGCAGGAGGGTAGATTTAGGCTGGACATTAGGAAAAAATTCTTCACAGAAAGAGTGGTCAGTCACTGGAATCAGCTGCCCAGGGAGGTGGTGGAGTCACCATCCCTGAATGAGTTTGAATCGATTAGATGTGGTGTTGAGGGATATGGTGTAGGGGAGAACTTGTAGAGAAGGGCTGATGGTTGGACTCGATGATCCCAAGGGTCTCTTTCAACCAAAATGATTCTATGATTCTATTCTGTGATAAAGTGTAGTATTGCATGAAGCTAATTGCCATCTTGTGAGCACTGTGTTGTATGAGTACTCATAGACTACATTTCCATTAACTTCATAATTTCAGGATATATTTAAAATGGGGGTACAAATAAGCAGGGCTTAGAAAAGTGAGTAGTTACATGATTGATGCTGCACAGAGCTTTTAGCTTCACTTTCCTCTATTTAAACATCCTCTGTCAGTCTTCTCTACCTTCAGCTGGAAATAGTAGTGCTGTGGTAGCAGTGATGATCTAAGAACAGGCAGGGATACAGGGCATGGCAAAAGAGGTAGATCAGACCAGCTGGTGTAGTTACAAAAGAGGAGCAAGCTTTTGGGAGCAGTCTCCTCACTGAACTGTTATCCCTACAGAGCTATTATGATCAGGGACTGCCTGAAAGCTTGCCCCTATTTCCCACCTCCATTGGCTTGTCTTACAGAAGATATTCTTTCTTGTTACAAACTGTATGTCTCCTAAATCACAATTAGATTATGTTATTTGCTTTAATTGATGAGTTTTATCTTCACCTCCTTATTCAGACCCTGAGTGAACAATTTTGTATGTCCAAGACCTCTTCTTTGAGAGTTCTATCTTGTCCTCTTGTGCTGTTTTGGAGCACTGTCTTTAGCAAATGGTTTGGAGAATGTTTGAATTCCCAGATTAAGGCTATATCAAGGGTAATTGTTAAAAATCTTCCTACAAATTGTCATTCTTTTAATCCTCTCATGTTTTTCCTAGTTAGAATTTCTCTTATGAGACACTCAAAAAAGTAAGAGGTTGAAGGGTAATGTGATGTTAACACATTTATTATGTATTAACTATAACTTTTGTGTCTCAAACAGATGTCTGCATAGGTCTTGGAAAAAACTAAAAGCAAAATGCTGCTGTGCAAACTAATTCACTGTTTTGTCATAATATTTCCAGAATTGCAGTCAGCCATAAATTAGTTCAAAGGATTTTTTCTGTAATAGCAATTTTCAGTATGAAGCTTGACATTCAAGTTGAAATCTCAAACTGCTACTGGTATCGGGGAAGAAGCAGAAATTGATTAGAGCGAAAAACAGAGAAGTTTTTAGCTAAATCTGTTCTGATTTATATTATGCATTATGTAATTATGTACTTAGGTCTTGTGGTAGTGATATGTTTACTGTAAATTGACCCAATGATGAAATTTACTTAGCAGATTTTAGAGCACTCTATTAGTACTCTAAATTTTAGCAATATCTATATATCTCTTTCTCTAAATCTGATAATTCAATATCACAAAAATATATTTCTATTGAGTGTGTTGCACAATTAATCTTGGGTACTTTAAACAGTTTATCTTGAGAATTTCAAGAATTTTGAGACACTCAAAATTTTCAGGTTTGTTTTGTTGTTTTTTTTTAAATGTTAATTCTACCACACACTAAATTTTCTGGCTGAGGCACAACAAATTGCAAAGGATGGGATCATGATGTTAAATTTATCAGAAACTCATAAGTGAAATCTCAGTATTTTGGAAATGTTGTGAGGGGAAAGGTTAAAAAACTGTGTCTTGTAATTATCAGATTAGCTTCTTCGATTTAAAATTTTTTTTAATACTCTCTGAAAACAAAAACGAACCATGCACTATCTATTTGTTCCCTTGATTATGTATAACCTGAAAGAAATCCAGGAGGTAGTGGAGCGTGACCTTTCATTCCTGAGGCAATATTGGCTATCCTTCATCAAGCTGTGCTTTTCTAAATGGTACCCATTTAACGTCCAAAACTGCTTTTTAAGATTCCCTCCTCCCAAAAGGCATCCCAACTAAATGGCCTATAATTTCCTGAAGTGTTCCCAGAGTCTTCAATAATGATGTTATGTTGGTCATTTTCCAGCCATCAGGTCTTTTTCTGAATAGAATGACTCTGGAAAATGTCTGCAAAACTTGCAATAATAACACCCCTACTTTTAAAAAGAAATATCGAATATTGGTAACTGTTGATTAGTGGAATGCTGTTATTAAATGCCAATACATTATTATACCTTATTACAGATAAATTATTACTTTCCCTTTCCCAAAACCAAATCCATGGTCTATGTTTCATCTAGAAATTACTCACTTGAGGCATTTACTATAAATGCATATTTGAATTATGTACCTGCTTGCATATAGTTATTTATAGTAAGTGTCCTTAAAATGATGTGTTGTTTTACGAATAGGAAAAGAACTGAATCACCTTGTTTAACACATTGTTTCATAACTGAAATACAATCTCTACAGAACAGATTTTAAAAGGAAACTAGCAGAAAGTTAGAGAGATATCCTTGCTATTTAAAGTAGAATTTCAATTAAAGTGCTTCAAAAGTAATATAAAAATGACCAGGAAAAAAAAAAGTAGATGTAGGACATGTACAACATCCTACATATTGCATAAAACGTTGGGTATTAGGAGTGTTTCTAGAACACTTGAAGGTGTCATGGCTTGTATGCTCAAGCTACAAGCCAGTGGCTTGCTAACACAGACCCTGAAGTGTCATATCCCTTTCTAAATATGTTAAATTTACTAGTAGTAGTAGTAGTACTATCACTGATATTTCTCTGTACTAGATCATATGCCAGCACTGGAGTTTCAGCCTAACAGTTGTATGTCCGTGTAATAAAACAGCGGTTACTGCCCCACAGAGCCTACATTTGAAATGTTGGAAGAGAAAAAAATTGGGATACTGCAAAAAGAGGACACAGGGTAAGAGTTAGATGTCAGTTTCTAGCAGTCACTATGAAACTACTGGTGAGGGCTCCTCATTAAGTCAGTGTTGACTGCCTGACCCTACGCACACTCCTCTCTGCACCGAGTGCAAGGTAAAATATATTACGTGAAACTGCTTTCCACGAAAATAAGGCCACATGCACATATGGTCAATTACTGCAGCTCAGTTAATGCTCAATAATTTGCTAAGAGGTGGTACTGCAAGATGTCTAAGCTGTCTGTTTTGGGTAGTAATTTTTGTGAGGTTTTTTGTGGTTTGTTCAATATATTGCTCCAGCACTTCATTTGCAATACAAATTTTTCATTTTAAATAATTCATACTTAATTACAGTAGTTGTCAGTTTATGTGGTCCTTTTCATTCTTGAAATGCTTTAGAAGCATTAATTCCCACAAAGTTTTGAGAAGCAATTAAGTATTAATGTTCCATTTTTACAAACAAAAAAACAGAAAATACAGAGGTTGGGCAAACATTTCTGAATATCAACTGTAAAATTAGGCACTGCCTAGATAGATACATGATCTAATTTTCAGAGGCACTGAAGAAGACATTTGCATATTCGGAATGGAAACTTTTGTTCTATTCGTTAAATTCATAAAGAATCTTGGATATCATAATACTGAGCATTACAAGTTTTAACTACCCAGGATCAAGACATGGGAGGAGTTTATTAACTCTGAATAACGTTCACAGCAGGTGAGCATGAAGCTGCCTACGCTAATACAAAGGAAAGACTGATTTCCAGATTCCAGCTGTTTAAATAACCCTTCACAAACTTTCCTCCACATGGGCTGAAGAACTCCGCATCCTTTCCTGGAATGAATTGCTAAAGTTATTTTTAGAGGAAAATGAGATGAGGGAACTGAGGACTGTGATTATAAACATTATAAATATATGGGATTATAAACATAGGAATAGGTTCTTTACTATGAGGGTGGTGGAACCCTGGAACAGGTTGCCCAGGAAGGTGGTTGAGGCCCCTTCCCTGGAGATATTCAAGGTGAGGCTTGACAAGGCCCTGGGCAAACCTGGTCTAGTTGGGGGTGTCCCTCCTGACTGCAGGGAGGTCAGACTAGATGACCCTAGGTGTCCCTTCCAACCTGGACCATTCTATGATTCCATAAAATCTATTGCCTTGAGCACTCACAAGGCTGGAAACATTTTAGGACTGCTATTTAACAGCTCCAACAACCAAGGAAGAATATTTGTCCCAAGAAGAGATTTCAGCCAAACAGTGAAGCTCTTGAGAGCTGTGGGTTTGAACATGTTTTTCCTCACAGCCTAAGGGGAGAACTGAACCCAGGAGAAGTGCTCTGATCACCAGGGTATGGTACAAAAAGCAGCTGAGTACGTGCCTTTATTTTTAATAAAATAAATGGCTAACACTCAGTTTCACACATAATCAATCTCCTAGATACACACTTCTCATGCTCATAGCACAGCTACTAATTCAGGCTTCTAAAAGGCATGTGGGATGTGCCCAGGTTCTCAACATGAACAAGGGAAAGTGGGTAAGAGGTGAGTGTTCTGCTGCTGAGCATTTGTGAACATATACAGAAAGAGATGTTTAAGTGGTAAGAATTTTAACTGGTATATCTCCGACCTATGGGACTAAATTGCAGATTTGAAGATTTTTAAAAGAGTACCACTGAGACTGCTACTAACACTAAAATATGCCCTAAGGGAATGTCTAAAATGACAGACATTCAAAAGTTTGCTATGAAGTTATTCTCAGACATTTTGTGAATGAGCCAGTATTTCCCGTTTGCATCATATATCTCAGGGCTGTTGTGTGTAAACAAAAGCTGTTTGCTTTGTATTTCTATTTCACAAGCACAGAGGTAGGAAACTTTATCCCAGGTTTCCTTGTGGGACAGCGCTTTGAGTCATTTAGCAGCCTTGTCTCTTCCTCTAGGAGAGCTTACATTTATAAATAGTAAAGAAAGGAAGGAGGTATAGAAAGAGTCAGAAGCAAAGAATAGCAAATTGCCATATTCCTAGTGAGAGTATACGAGTATCTTCCAAAGTGAATTTCTGAGAAAGCAGAGAAAGACATGGCGTAGTAACATCAGAGTGAGCTTCACACCTTGAAGTGTAGCTGTTTCCAGTAGACAGCTGGTGATTGTGTTTAAGAATTCACAATTCCTAAAAATTTATGAGTCCAGGATTGAGGGTGACTGCAATACCGACCCCAGCATAGGCATGACTGGAGTGACTTATCCAAAGCTACAAAGGAAAGTTGAGGCCAGAGCTAAAATCAGATGTTAGGGTTTCTAGTTTCCTCCATTTGTAGCCCAGATGACTGCACCTTAACTCTCCAAAAAGCTCAAAAAGCTACATCAAAACATAAAAGTTCAGTGTTGTACTCAGTGTTCAAGAAAAAGCAAATAACAATGAAAAATGAAGAATAACTGATGTGCAAGTTAAGAGCCATTTATATACATACTATTAGCAAAGGACTACATGCATCGATGAATCAGCGGTTTTAATCAAATGAAAATACTTTTGAGCGCAGTTCCAGTGTGATGAATATGCTAGAGCTGTAGATCACCAGGAAGAACATTAATATTCTGTGTATAATTATGCACATTTCTTCTCAATTTGTTTTTTGAAAGGAGAGAGCATATAGGATTTAAAGCAACAGTGATTCACTTCACACAAGCACAAAGAAAATGTACGAGGAAGGATGCAACTGCCTGCCCCCCACCTACCAGCTTCCAGCTTCTCTCTAGAAGACATTCTCTACTTAATTCCTTGTCTACTCCCATCTTGCTCCCCTGAGTCTTGCTTCCATGCCCCACTCAACACTCTTCTTCCATCCTTTTTCAGGCACAGAGAGGCTGCTGGCCTGTGGCAGTGCAGGCAGAAGTGCAGTGCTGGCCCCCTTCCTGGCTGTGCTCTTATGTTCTGTCCCTTGGATATAGTTGTGTGGTGACCCTTAACAATGGAGGCTTCTCTGGGTCCACCTGTGATGAGGTCTGCAGTGAGTGAATAAGTTGAATATTCAATTTACAGCCCTTCTAAGAGTATGTCTGTCTTCATAGTCTTTGATGGCTTCCTCTTTCTTCAATGGGCAATACTGTTCGTTCTTCTTGTACGTAACTACAAACTGTCCATCTTTAGTCCTGCTTGAAGCATCTCTCAACATTGTCACCTGCTCACTCGCGTGCCAGAAAAGGCAACGATCTCTGCATAGGTGTAGCTGTTCTCAAATCTGTAGTCTCTTCCATCCAACTTCCATTTGGAAAGCCCATGAGCCTCCTACTGGGATGAGAAGTTCTGTTGTCCCTATCTCAGCCATTTGACACCATTAAGTTTAAACATCTGTGCTGTGTTGTTTTGCAGAGTGGCACAGGACATCTGAGATAGAGTGTGAAGCACAGTTTGGGCCAACCCCATGATTTTGTAGGACAGGGTGAAGCTGGTCTTCTGCAGACCATCCAGATATCCATTGTACCCTGCAGGTTGGGTGCTCTGAGGTTCCCTGCTTGTTATCAGTTGAAGACCTCAAAGTGCACACTGAGGGACAGTTAGTGGCTAGGCAGTGTAAACAGCGTGTGAGGACACCCCCTGGAATGCTGATGCAAGGTAACATACATGTAATTGTTTCTCCATCTGTGGGTCAATGGTCATTAATTTGCATTCATTGACTGCTTGATACTGTCAAAGGTCTACAATATAGCAATCTCTATAATGTAAGAACAGCAGCCAGTCCTATTTCAAAGACCTAATTGGATGACTCATCCTAAACATCAATTAGCACGATCAGGTCCTTAGTGATGATTTTTGAAGCATTATGGTTAATTTTCTTGTGGGATTTTTTATAGCTGTCATCTGTTGCTATCAGACAGTGTTAATGTGATACACAGTGTGCTCTCTTTGTAGGAGCAAAATAAGAAAAACATTTCCGTACTGCACACTGACAGCTACTAATTACCTTTGCTGGGGAGGACTCCATTCTGCGTTGAAGAAGTATTTAAACACATAAAGTGGCAGAACATCACATTAGGTAAAATTGAAATAAACTCCACAATTTCTAACGCAAGGCCTGAATTTTGTTTGGAGCTGTACAGGTCACCAGAGTGTCGTTGTTTGCCACAGTGCATCCTTGTATCCTGGTCTTGCTGATGAGGAACCTTCTCAGAGAACAGCTCAACACCCTCTGACATTAGAGGTACAGCAGGAATGGGGTGCACACCGATTCCCAGTTCAGGGGGACTCTTTCCCTGCTGTTTGCTGAATAATATAAATAGGCTAGATCCCTGCTGCAACTGTAGTGGGGGATCAAGATAGCTCAGCCACAAAGCGCTCCTACTGATGGCAGCATTTTTTTGGAAGGGAAAATCAACCCAAGCTGACAGCTGTGCTGGAATGGCTAGACTGCATCCAAGCCATTTAAGGCCAGTTCAGACACCTCACCCTGCACTGCAGCCCAGCCATGGATAGAGCAGTCCCTACAAAGAGAAGGCACACTTTATCTAAAGAGTTACTGTGGGATTTTGGTATTGCAGAAGGACATTAAGACAGTTTGGTTTAGAAGTTAGAAAAAGTAAGGACCAGTATAAATAAGGACAAATATAAATAATAAACTTAATAAACTTCTAAATAAGCCATCTTGAGACAAGACAAGCTGCAAGTCTTGCTGGCTCGCTCTGAGAACACGAAGGGGCTCTGACCCACAGAGCTGCAGCCCCTATGGAGGAGCTCAGCCACCTTTTTCGGCCAGCCTGTCAGATAGGCTGGAAGGCAGGTTGCAAGCATCTACAGATATTCAAATGTAGCCATCAGTGCCCAGAAGTGGCAGCATCTGAATGCTCATGGGTACTCAACATTAAGTGAATTGATAGTTTCACTTTACTTTTTGCTGGTAATGGTCTGCTTTATAGAAAATACACCCGCATGTGGCACTCTTGTTAGCACTTCCAGCAGTGAGACAAAGAAAGGAGTACATCTGGAGATTGAGCTGCCCAGGGTCACTATAATAAATCTGTGGTTCAGGAAGGTCTGCACAGCCTCTGTCCCCAGGTACCTGTTGTCTGGACAAATTAAGAGGTTGGTGTCCTTTTCTATTATCACCAACTTAATTATCAGAATTTATAAAAATGTTTTAGGATTATTTTTTTTTTGTACTCTCTCCTTCCAGTACATTTACATCTGCTGCCTGGAGCAATGGCTGTGCCAGGGCTTTGCTTTACTCCTAGACCTAGAGAAAGTTTTATGAAGAGAGATAGAAGTCTGGGATTCATTACCTGAGAGGAAATTTTAAAAGGGGGACAAATTAGAATATATTCCTGAGGAGGAACTTCTCTGTGTTTAAACTGCAAGATCTGGGAATACTTCTCCATCCTCTGATAAAGGTATGGGATGTAAGTGGAAGCATAATTCAGGTTGAGACATGCCATCTTTGTATGTCCTACAGCTCTATGTTGGTTTCCATGGAAAACAAAACTTAATGTGAAGAGCAACAGTGCTGGTGGCATACTCTGGTCAGGTTCCTACATAGACCACAAAGGAGCAAGATCCTGGTGCTTTTGGGTTTTTTTTAATACATATACATGCATAGAAAGAGATAACCTGCCAGCACTTGCTTATCTATTTAAATTTATAATTTTGCCTCAGATTTTGCCCCAAAAGCAATTGCAATGGCACGGGATAATATTATTTTAAGGCTGTGGTCATCTGTTTCTTACCATCAGCTGGTGAGTGCAGAAGAGGCAGTAGCTATTACATAATCTAATGCTTGACTGAGCATATGTGGTGTTTTTCTAGCTCCTCTATATAGTGCCTAATCTTTAACAGGAGGAATAGAAAGTGCCTCCATTCAGAACAACTTGTAGTTGAAGACACCTTCCTAGAACACGAGAGGTGAACCTGTTAACTTGCTCAAGCCAGAGGAATGTTCAGCCCTAGTATCCAATGTGGACCAGTGAGCACTTTCATTGCTAGACCCTTGATTGTGTAAAACAGCAATTAATTGCTTAATTCAGTGTGAGGATTTTGAGAAAGGAAGGAAACAGTTTCCTTCTGAACTGACAGATCGGAAATAGGTGCCTGAGTATTGAAGAACAGGGTCATTCTGTACTGGCTAGTTTAGGCATCTCTCTCTTACCATCTGTTATGAAGCCCATTTTGAGATGAGTTTACCCTGAAAGGTGCTTAAAAGCTTGGCACTGCAATAGCTACATATCTGTGGTTTTAGCTTCTAAGCCAAAATCCTCCTTTTTCATTGCCTAAATATGCTTAGCGCCTCTAAAAATCAGGTCACGTACTAACTTCTTATATATGAATATGGCATCTGCAGCCTTTACCAACAACAAGTTTCTATTTTCTTCCATCTCATTGATAAAGATATTGAATAGCACTGAACTAAAATAGATCTATGTGGAACCCCGTTATATAATGATGCCCTCTGTGCAATTACTTTTTAGCTGTATCAGCCTTTTCATGCCAGTTACACTATGCTACACAGATTTTATGTTGTGTCACCTTTAACCAGAAGGTCAGAGTACAAGGTAAAATATCTCAGCTCAGTTATATTAAGCAACTTCCTTCAGCAACAAAATCTTTTCATTTCATCAAAAGATGTAATCAGTTCTATCACTAATTTTCCATGAAAACTCTTTCACTGAAATGGATTATGCTACTGTCTTTATAAATTTACTGATTAGATCCCATTCTATTCTATATCCCAGTATTTTCTTTGGAATGAATACAAGGTTACTAGATTTTTACTTACTTTGGTAATGTTGTTGGTGCAGTTATATTAAAAAAAAAAACCACCACCAACAACCACAACCTAATGTTTTAGTTGTTTCCCAGAGCACTGAAATGTTGATAGCATTACAGTATTTTTAGGAGGTTGTTCCATGGTAATCCCAGGTCTCTCCATGTCTTCTAAATCTTTCCCAACAGGGTTCTGCCACGTCCTCCTCTCTATGTCTGTAGCTCTCCTCCCTCACATCACCTAACTCCCCACACCACTCCTTCTATTGCCTTTGATCTCTGATTCCGCTCTCCCTGTCACCAGCTCCCTTTCATGTCCTGTATTTCCAGTATGACAAAAGCTCCACATTCTCCATGCCCTGTATTCTTCTTTCCATGTTCTCTACCTCTGTATTTTGTCCTGCCAGTGGGGTAAGAGCCAGCACATCTGGCACAGGCCTGCTGGTTAGCTGGCTAGTACACACATGATCACTGAGTGATCTGGCTGCTGCCAAGTGTAATGTACAATGAATTCTCCTCTGTGGCATGAATCGTCTTTCTCTTCTACCCAGACAGCTTTTCTTTTTTTTTTTTTCCAATTATATTAAATGTGAAGGAAATTAATTTTGTTTGCTACGTTTATGCTTCTGCTAAATGTGACTGCAACTAACCCAAAGGGTGACAATGATTTGGGGGTGGGGGAAAATGGTGGGGAAGGAAAGGAGAACTAAAGGCCAGCTGGAGGGGCAGTCACACGAACCACGTTGTTTGTTAAGTTATGCACACAGATCAAGCTTAGAATTTAAAATACACCCTCTGGGGTGCATATATTGCCACCCTTCAGATCTGAAAATGATTTAATGTTAGTGTTCACTGTTAACATTCCCTATCACTAGGAAAATAGGAGGTAGTTTTTTGTCATGGAGGTATCACTTGGTTTCTTTCCAGTCTTTTTTGCCAAAGAGAAGTATTTGTGTCATGCTTTGATATGAATTAATATGTTTCTACAATAACAGGTCTAATATAAACTCCAAATACAAATAGAAAAGTGTATCACATATACTTCATAAAACAACCCTGAGATTAAGAGGGTCAGTATTAGTTCAGGGGCTTTTGCTGGAGACCCGTAAAAAGCACAAGCTATAACTTGTACCACCAAAGAATGCTCTCGTTAACTTGACTCATGTGAAACCCCTTCAGTTTGCCAGTATTGTGCCCTGCACTGCCCCAGACTAGGAAAGTGCACTTCACTTAATATACATATAAAAATACTAAACAACATAAATTCTTCAGCAAGAGCTTGAAGCAGTATCTGTGCTACAATCACATATCACATTAACATTTGATGTTATTACTGCTTCACAGGTGCAACAATCCTTGGTCCTTGCCCCTGTGGGAGAGCAGTGGTTGACTTCTATTTCTTTTTTTAACTGTTTACATTTTTACTTCAATCATAGTTTGTCTTATCTCTCCCTCTGCAGGAGGGCAATCATCAGTGAGATTTGCCGCGAATACATTGCGGCTGATGTATCTAATGGAACCTGCACTTATAGCCAGACCTGTCAATAACCCTAGCACCATTACAGTAGATAGCTTTTCACAAGATTGGCTTCTTCTTGCAAAGATTATTCAGTACCATATGCGCAAACAACAGCAGCCATTATTGCCCTTTATTTCCCACCTCTCCTTGCCTTAGACTAGCACATCTCTTTATTATTATTTGACAGCAATGAAGAATAGCCCAATCTTTGCCATCATTTGGTAACAACAATTCTTAGCACTTTCCGTGTTCAAAGGGCTTTGCAGTCATTATCTAATTAATCTTCACAACAGCTCTATGAGGCTGATAAGAAAGGTTTAGCCTCATTTTATAGATGGGGAAACTGAAGCTGTGAGTTTAGCCGCTTGATTTTCAAAGGTGCTGCGCATTCTTGGCTCCCATTGAAGTTAATGAGAGAGTGCAGAGGGAGCAACATCTCTGAAAATAAAGGAGCTTGTGCAAGCTCACAGAGGAGGTAACTATCAGCATGCAGGGAGCATTCCTTGGTCCCAGACCCGTGCTCAGGACGTCTAGCCAGGCCTCCCTCATATCTGGATTATTCATGGCAGAATGGCCATTACACCTTGGATATTCCCAGCTGGCTTTTCATTTAAATGTTTCAGTGCCACGGGGCAATATTTCAGAAACTTTGCACTTGAAGTTTCACCCCAGGGGAATTTTATCTGATCTGTCCTCACTGTAGAAAAAGGCCTTAACCTGTTAGAAGATGTCCCTGTGCAATGCAGGCACCAGGTTTCACGTACTTTGTTTCATTTGCAGCTTTATGGCTACTTTTTACAGAAATTGCACTTATTTTGAAATACTCCCTAAGCACTGAGGGCCATAGAGAGAATGCATTCACTAATGCTTCCCTAATTCATGGAGGTGGCTGCTTTACCAGTCACTATCAGATCCTTAATCAGTGGAGTTGTAAAGCTTGTAGATATTCAGTAAAAGTGCTTAATAAAAATAATTTAATTCTAAATTACAAGAGTGCACTTAACCCTAAAGATATTAAAACTGATTGTTTGACGCAGTGCACTGAGTGGTAGAAATTCAAAAATAAAAGCTTTCCGTACTTGCATCAAAGCGACTAAATCTTCCAGCCTTCATATCCTACTGTCATGATATTATGCTGTGATAAACTAATTCATTTTAGAGTTTTAAGCTGTAAATACAGAGTACTTCGACCTGACTGGTGACAACAAGAGGAACTGAGTTGTGAAGGAAAGAGCCAGCATTACGGCTGGTTTTCCTATTAGATGGTCTTGAAGGCCATCTGTCTCTGTCGGTGTACTTTCTGCAGTGGGTTTATAAATCAATCCTACAGTCTGGCTGGTGATGCAATATAGTGGAGGGCTGTAGTGGTTGTTAGATATTTTTGGTAATTAATTATAAAATGTCTGTGTCTCCCCTTTGTAAAATATACCATAAAACATTTATATTCACCCCTACAGACAGGGATCAGTCCCCCCTAGATGCACACACACACATGCGTGCCGTGCACACACTCCCCCAGCTATTGAGGTGGTCGCCTTCTTTTCACATCCCTTCCACCAGTAAATATTCAGAAACTGGATAAGCAAAGTCCAGGCTTTGCATGCTGTTTATTTACATCATATGAAAAGTAATAAATAAACATATTTTGACCTCACATCAACTTTTTTTAACTGAAATAATTTTGCAGTTTGTTCTCAAAATGTAGCCTTTTTGAAAAACATCAGTAGCAGTGATTCATTTGAAGAAATACTAAACTTATCTTTTTCTTTCTTTTTTAGGCAGCAACAGAATGATTTCTTTTTATCTAAGCTCAAATGAGGTTAGTATTTTACTGTCAAAAAAAGAGGACAGAAAGGTGATGGATGTGTCTGGATTTTGATAAAACACAAAAACTAATGAACACATATTCATTTTGAGAGCAACAAATACCTTTTAAGTTCCAGCACTTTTCCCATGGGAATAAAAATCGTCTTCCTTCCACATCTACTCTGCAAATAACCATCACAGAAATATTTTAGAATATTCTTCCCCTAGATCTTTAGTTACTGCCTTTCTTCCTGGACAAGCTGCTGGGCTCGCATCAGTATTAGTGCGTGGCAGCAGGGTGTCAGACTCTCTCACAGTTCCGTATTTCTCTCACTGCTGATAATGTGTATATTCAACTTCCTTCATTTTCCAGCTTTATAGCCAGATGTTTCCAGATGCACTTTCTGACAGCTTTAATAGAGTATTCATGGATTATTCAGTGCTCTATTTGCCTGATTTGGAGGATGTGGGAAGGTGTGGGGTTTATTTTCTCTGAAGTCCTCCAGAATTGTGATATGAAATACATCAGTTCGCTGTACTGAGAATTGCTTGTAACAAAAGAGGTTTGATTCCATGTTATGATGTTAAAAAAATAATAAATATTAATAATTATAAAATTATTTTACTAGAAACTTCTATGTGTTCTGTTGTTTGGATTTCCTTCATTCCAAAATAGAATTTAAAATCTTGGGAGCAGAGTCAAGGAATGATGTGCCTTTTGATTTTATATTTTTTTTCTTGTAATGTTTACTGGTGAATTTGTACAGTATATTTGATTGCTTAATTGTTTAATTTTGCCTTCCATAAACAACATTAATTGCAATTCGCTAGCCTGAATAAATATATACCCATTATAGTAAATATGCAAGTACTGCCATTCTGCTTCTGAGCTGTCGTGAAAACTTAAAACAGATAGAAATGGGTGCACTGTAATTCTCAAGCTGTTCCTGACACCTCACTACACAGCATCAGAATAAAAATGGAAGGTTTTGATAGATTATTGCATAGGCTCACAATCTCAGAGGACAAGAAGACTACAGGCAGGTACTGATTTAGGGGCCTGCATCTCCTCTTCCACCACTCCTGGATCCACTGGGGCAAACTCCCATTTCTTGCTGGTTTTAAAGAGAGGAATAAGATCTCACCACCCTTTAAAGCACTCTAAAGAGAATTCCTACCACATTTAGAGGTCATTGAGCTTCAAAGAGACCACGGTCAGGGTTCAGGAAGGCTGCCCGCCTTTGTGAATCCCCCATCATACACTTTAAGCCTCATTCTTGTCACATCATATGGTTATACTTCATGTAATGGAACTGACTTAGTCCACATAGTGCACAGCTTGACAGATAACAGCTTAAATAGTACATGTTATGAGGGATGATATAAAGAAAAATTACTAAAAACTCTAATGATAATACTGATGAAAATTACCATACAGTGATCACCCAATTCAAAATAACGTTATTTTAGCTTAATTTATTAGTTTAACCACTCATGCAGATGCAAGAAATATTTCCCTCGCCCTGACTCCCAAGCACCAGACTGAATAAGTTAATCAAAGTTCGCACACAGCCGGTTGATTCAGAGCTCAGTTTTTACCCATTCCACACAAAGCTTGATATAAATGTAACTTTTCCATCCAGGATAAGCAGTGTGACTGCAGAATACAACGGGACCAACTAGAACAGCAGTAGAACCATTTTAAACTGGATGTGACTGCTCCAACTCTGCTCCTTCTTCCCTTTGGCAAAACCCCAGTTACAGCGTATGTAATCAGAGTTTACAGTAGGTATATACAGAGAGGCCAGCTAGCTTCAGACAGTTACCAGTATGTTGCACATATTTTGGTAATATTAAGAGATTAAAATTTCTGCAGAACTATATAATATATATAAATATTACATTTGGGGGGAACTATAAATATATATATCTTGGCAGAACTATAGTAACTTATGATGCTAAATATGTGTGTTAATAGTTTAGAGAATTGTTGTTAATTTAAAAAGCACAATCTTCTTGTTTTACATCTTGCATAATTTCCACATGTATGCAAAGAATTTCCGACCTTTACCTTCTAATAATTTTGCAAAAAGATACGTGGCCACTTAAAAGATGTGTGGCTATATGAAGGAGAAAGCAGCAGCAGGAAAACGCTTAACTCCCTTCTTTATAGTAGTAAATACTTTAGATGGTTGAAAGGAAAAAAAAAAGCTAAAAGTCACTGTAATTGTTATGATTTTTTTCTGCTTGTTTATTGTTTGCATTTATCTTAGCTTAGACATTTAAAGACTATAAAGGGAATTTCACTGCAACTTATTATGAGCTATTTAAAGTCTAAGAAATATGCTTGATATATTAAATATTTCTAGTTATTATTTTGCTTAGAAAAATTTACTGTTAGAAAAGCAGAAGTTTGGATTATGTTTGAGAATTTAGCCCATAGCTACCAATTTAAGTCCCATCAAAATTATTTATCAGAGTCCTTTTTTCAACCAAGACACATATTCTTGATACTGAACATGAATGCTACGTAACCCTAATTGCATAGTACAGAAACTCATCTCTGGCTGCCTGAATTTAAAAATAATTTCTTAATAATTGTGTTGCAGAAAAAAGAAACTCTTCAGAGTAGTAGCCTAGTGACCAGATTCTCAGCTTGTGTGAATTAGTATTAAAATCACTGATCCAGAATAGTTATCGTTTCAATGGCATGAGAAATAATTTATTGAGTTTTCATTTCCAGGAGTTTTTCTTCGTTCAGCTCTGTCAGATGTATAATACTAAACTATTGAATAATTCCTTTTTAAATTAAACAGTGGATTCATATCCTACCAGACTTATGAGCCATTTATATTCCACTAAGCCACACTACCTAAATGGTTATGTATACAATTTTGATGAGCCGGTAGTTTAAGTACAGAGATAATACAGTGAGCTTTTCCTGAAGTGGGTATGGGAATATTAGTATAGTTGACATTTAAATATGTTTTCGATGTGAAATAGAAAAGCTGGAATAAAATCAGTTTGCCATTAGAAATCATAAGAAGTTTTAGTCTAAAGTTTTTCGAAATTATGTTGATGTTATGATAAGTCCACGAGCATGGTGATGCTAAAATTACATATACTCAACACTAAATCTGTGAAGGTAGTAGTGCATTTGAGTTCCCTGAAAACTTAATATGGGTTGTAGTGGCAGGATTATGCCCAAATTATGTAAAAATAGAAATTTGAATTTCACAAGAAATTCACTCTTATGGCAGTTTTCTGGAAAGCCACTAGGTGGAAGTTATTTTCCTACTGAGCAACTTTATTCCACTCACAGAGGCCATTGCTTTCTAATATAAGGCTGTAAAGGAGTCATTTCCCTTCAATATTATCCATGCTAGAGTTTCAAGCAAACGGCACAAAGAGTTATCACTTACAAAAGTCCTGGAATACAAAGCCAGAACCCATTTTTACTGGGACAAGTGCTAGGCAGGAGTCAGTAATTAATAGTATTAGTGCAATTCAATTGATAGAAAATTTGCCAAAGTAGAAAGGATCAAGCCAAATACAGGTGAAAAAATGGTTGTAAAACTAATGACAGATGGAGAAAGAAATTAAGCATAATACAGTATTAAATCTGAGCAGAAATAAAAGATGTCTGGTAAAAACCGAAGAAGGAAAAAACTCTTTCATCAAAAATGCTTCCAGCTTTTTGAGATCACTATTTTTATTTTATAAAATCAGTCTTACAACACAGGCTTTCTGATAAATTATTCTAAGCTTGACTTTCCGGTCTTTTCTGAACTTGTCAGTACAAAACCCAAATAGCAGTGAAATTTGCATTTCAGCTTGAACTCTTCAACTGTATTTGCAAAAAAGTGGAAAGGATCATGACTTTGAATCATTTACTGAACTTCTAAGGAACAGAGACTTCCTCAACATGCAGAAGATGGAAACTGATCTTTCCTGGATTTGCCCTTTGCTTTCTACTAGCCCTAATTTCATTAGTGATGAAGGATTGTTATTTGGTCTCGTGCCAGAGAAGATAAGAACAGCTGAAGGCCACAATCACAGTTCCCATTGCAACTATTCCCTTCTCCCAGCGTAGCCTTTACTAAAGAAGAGGGTGGGAGGCACAGCACTAATACCTGGAACAATGTGAGTTTCATGCCAAAAGGAAAATTGGGACAATTCTGAAATATATGTTGTCGAGGCACATGATGAAGAATACAGAGAACCAGAGCAGAGAATGTCACCCACTTTATGTGGTCTCCAAAAGAGAAGGAAAAGAACTGAATGTTAAGCATGCAAATATAGAATTCATACTTTGGGAATGGTGTGCACAGCCGGGAATACCAGGTGATTGGTGCCAAAGGACTGCCTAAGATACCTGGAAAATGGGACTCTTCACGGCCAAATTTTGTTGTTGAGTTCTTTGGGATTTTTTTTTTAATTGAGTAAGCTCACAGCAAAGAATTAATTGCCAGGAACACTTAGCAAATGAAAAAAAAAAAAAAGCAACTTTTCCTTTTTAGACCTTTTATATGTAAGAAAAAGTAGCGACATCATCATGTTGCTTTGTGTAATGCATGACCATTAGATTAAAAAAACAGGAAACTAATAAAACTTGTTATTAAAAATAAAAAACCTAAATACCTATAGGAAATTCTGATGACTTTATAATGATTTGTAGCAGGGTGAAAAATGAAAGATCAGCAAATCGCTCTAGGATCTACCACCATTTTCTCATATAGGGATTTATCCTGAATGAACCACGATGGTAAAAAATTTGTAACGGTCATATGTCTAAGTAAGGTAATTGTACAAGTCACAGAACCAGGGCCCCTGAAATCCTTTCAATGAATGCTACCAGTGGTTAAATACATGCTAAGAACCAATATGGATATACATCTTCTTCCTCTACTACTTCATAGAGCAGAAGAGAGAAAAATCTATCGAAAAAGCCAAGATGGGGACAAGCAGTTTAGAAAGTGATTTTTGAAGGGTTTTCTCTCTTCCTACCTGAACCTCTTCTCTCCAAATAGATTCTTCCATGAATCATTTGGAATAAGAAGAGAAACAGATATGGGGAGACAAAAGTCAGAGAGAAGCTAAATGGATACTCACTCCAGACTACAATCAGTTCTCGAGAAAAGACAGTTAATGGTACTTGAGACAATGGGCCTGATCTCCTGCTCCCCCATAGCCATGCTGAAACACTCCCACTGTAACCGTTTCACAGCAGCCTGATTTCTGCCTCAGCCCATCCTTCCTCTTTTGTGGAGACATAGTCTGTGGGTCTCACCATGGGAGATAATGTTGTGTCCAGAGCAGAGGAAATGGAAACGAAATAATTCAGAAGAGAAAGCTGAAGGCATTTTAGGCAGTTAAATTTGCTAAGGTAAGATTTTTTCTCTTTGTTGTATTCATATAGCAATTTTGACAAGCTGTGTCAGTTTTCCTGGCTCTCTGCTGGAGAAGGAACTCTTCTGCAGTGTCTCTAACCAAAGAAACAGGGTTTGCCTGGTGAGAAGACCTAGGAGTCCTGACTCCAGCAGAAATACCCAGGATCTAGGATACCAACTCTATGACAATAATCTTCTATGCTGTGAAAGATTGAGTTGAAGATGGGGCCTTGGGGACTTCTGTACCCTCTGCCTCATAGTGAAAGTGCCCTGTGACTTTTGGGGCATTTCTAAGCTGTACTGATCTGAACGTTCTCTTCAGTAAACCTGGACTAGAGCTGGTAGAGGCTGAAAGACATGTCTGTTCCAATGGTTGCCACTTCAGCTGAGTGCAGGAAACCCCAGGGATTTCCAGGGTGTTGCAGAGCGGGTATGACACGGCAACATGAAGAATGAAGTAGGATGGATAAAGGGAGAGGAACCGAAGAGCAAGGAAGAAGCTGGGAGCAGGGCAGGAACTGGAGATGGGAGGCCAGGAGTAGTGGTGGTTGTCAAGCAGGGAGGATGAGATAGTAAGGACCACAAAGAGGAAGAGTCGGGGGGCGTGAGAAAGAGCAATAGGTATAGAAGCTGTCTGTGTGAGAAGGGAGCCCAAGGGACTAGAACTTCAGATGGCCTTCTCATCCACCTTTCAGTCAGCTCCAAAAGGTTCTGTGGCCCCAAATATTTCAGTCCTACTGAAGAACCTATTCCCTGTGGGATCATGCAAAGATACATGATGAAAAGTTTGTTTTTCCAAAATCTAAGATTTAAAAATATCATTTTAAAATGCAAATTTTAAAAAATTCTACATATAAAGAGTTGTATATGGTCATATAGTCAAACACTCAAAATAAGAATTACCAGAATTAAGAGCCTAATAATAGACTCTTTAATTCCATGATTTTATAAGCTTTCACCGCATGAGAAACCTTAAGCTCATTTCACTGTGCCAATTACACTGGGCTAATGTGAGGATGAGTCCACATCATGTGCTTCAGCATATTCCTACCTCAGTAAACCTACTTCATTCATTGCTGAAACCTGAGAAAGCATGTTCTTGGTGTGAAAGGAAATTGCAGGAAGGGACACAGAGTGCCCTGACAACTAGGGCAATGAAACACTGTCCTGACAAACTGCTTCTTACCCCAAATTCTGCCACAGACTCCATGTGTGATGCTGAGAAGTCACAAGCCACCATTTTCACAAGAGGCCACTCTTCTTATTTTGTCACTTTTCTAATATCATGTTTGTGTTTCACTGTTGTGAAGCTCTGACCTATGGATCTTAGAGCCCTTGGAAGCTCTGCTGTGAAACTTAAGTGCCTTGAGAAGTTAAGACACAGTAAAATTAGGTCCTTAGTCCTTCAAACCAGCCACCCACATTTACTTTTCACTGTCAATTTGGGCTTCAATGTTAATGCCTATGTCTGCATTATGGGATTTTGAAGTGTTTTTATACTGGAGAACACTTTAAAGAGAGAGGAATAAGGGATGTGCATCAATCCCTTTTCTTAGCCTTATTTTATTCCACATAAAGCCATAGATCTGGTCCAAAAGAGAACTTCAGTAGGCAGAGTCATTGACACAGTCCCTTACCTGGACAATCATGCTGTATCCATGGGATGCATTTTCCCTGTCTAATGTCACCCCTCTGGAGAAGGTGCAGCACAGGTCCTAGTGTTCCTGAAGAGCTCTGAACTAGGTTTAAAAGGGACTTAAATTAAGTGCTTCTCCCACTGTCATGAAGCAAAGACCTCTGGACTGAGTCTGCAGGATTTGGCTTCAGTGGCTGCAATAGCGTTCACAGGTTCTGGCTTCCCTGTGTCATTGCACTGCACCAGCACAACCAGACTACTTTCAAATCTGAGCTGCTGAGTCCACATAAAGCTGTTCTGCATTGTGTGGGTGTACTAGGTCAGGCCAGTATTGGCTGCCTCAGGGATCTTAGCATGAAGATGCAGTATAAGACATGCCTCTAGGCCCCTCCAGGAAATGTCATGAGCTCCTTTCTGCCCACAGTTACAATTGTGACGGCTGCTGGAGGTGAACAAAGTTTGGAAGTGACTAATCTCCATGAGCACTTTCTGCTGTAATTGTGACATTCCCAGGTGCAAACATGAGCACTTCTACATGGCCAGAACTGCCCAGTTCTGACAGATCTGAGCAAATTCACCCCACATCCCAGCCTGCTTGCACAGAATACCAAGAGGCATTGCCAGACCACAGGAGACCAGAGATCTCTACAAAATGCAATTGTGGTGACCATTTTCTTTCTGTTTGCAGCAAGAAGAGGAGATGCTGCCACCTTTCTTACAGTAGCTATGCTCCTTCAGTCAGTGAAAGACAGAGTGAATGTAAGTAGAATCTTCATAGGGCATTTTATAGAGTGAGATGTTCAGGATTTCTCATGTCTTGATACATAAATAGATATCATATATCTGGGATTGTCTCTGTACCTTACATGGAAACTAATCTGTATTAAAATGTAAAGTATGAGGTGCCAGAAATTAAAATCCTTAGTCTAGTCCAGTGCTTAACCATTAGTCATGCTCTTTCCTAAGACTCACTTTTTTGCACACAGGTTCAGGTTCAAAACAAAGAAAAGGAGAGGAGCTGACATCTGGAATGTCTTGCTAAAATTTATGTGGGTTTAAGAGGAGATGGGACAATTTTATGGAAGACAAATCTATTGGAATTTAATAAACATAGAGAAATCGCATCTAACGTGGGAATTCTTGACATTGACAATGACTGGAGAAATCAGTGATGAGTTACAGGGTTGTGGTTGCAATGATGACTTAAAGATAGCAACCTAAGGCAAGCTGTGTGGTGGGACATGGTAAGTTTGATTATCAGGTTAATAACTTCAGAAATAAACAACTTGTCTTTGGGTACACCATTCCTTCTGTAGGTGTGAAACAGAAGCAGGATCTTCCAAAGCACCAGCAGACCCTGTATGATGAAGGCTGTTTTGTAATGCACAGAAGATAGTGAATGAGGTTTGCATAGACAAGCACAGTGAGGTTTTCCTTAGCTATTGCATTCTTTTGAGGCAGCTTTGTCCTATAATACGGATGGGAATGCTATGGAATTCTTCCTTAATACCTGGAGTAAACCCCAGTACTACTTCTCCTCACCAATGAAACTGCATCATGCTTTCTCTGCATTACCCACATTGCAACCTTATGATTCTTTTAATTTACATTCCATACCCCCAAAAGCACTACACACTCTGGACTCACTCCTGTTGATCCTCTTCATAGAAATAAAAGTGACAGCTTCTGTGAAAGGGGAAGTATTGCAGCGAACAACATATGAGCATTGAGCAGAACAATGCAATGAGTAAGCAGCTGAACCTTGAAGGGAATCTCCATTGAAGTAAAACACAATAGGAGAGGCTAATTCAATTAGCAACTGATGCTTGTTGCTTGAACAAACTTCACTGAATTGGGAAAAAAAAAGGCAGGAAATACACAGCCAATGAACATGCTGGCAAAAATAGACAGACACATGTTAATATCTTAAGTTTGTTCCACTTGCCTTAGATCTTAGCATAACTTACTCATCTTATATCTCATCTTACTGGTGGTTTGGGGTTTTTTTTCCTGCTGCCTTCTCATCTTCTGTATTTTCTTCCACAGATGGAAATGATCTAACATGGTTGAGTCTCTGAAAGTATTTTCACACCATCCTGCTATCCTATGTATTTTGAATACCCTCCTATACAATCTGTCCTCCAGAACTGCTGTCCTCAAAGCCTTAAGTTACATACAGATTTACCCATACTATTTCATTCCTATCTTTCTTACATTTCCTTCCAAAGGAAGATGCAAACACTCACTAAGCAGAGGTGTGCCAGGCCACTAGTTGGAATGTGCTATTAACCAGAGTGGGGATAAGCAGAACTTAAATATTGCACAAATACATCTAGTTCTCCAGGAGCCCTCCTACCCAGACCAAAGCAGCCTGAGAACTGACAGCACTGATTTAAATGTATTACAACAGCAAGCCCATTTTTTCCTATCAAAACCTTATTATAAGGCAGTCAGGCAATCCTTATGGTCACTTTGGATAATAGTGAGAAGGAAATGAGTCAAACATCACATCACTAGGTGTGATCATTTTCACTATTAGTATAAAAATCCTGCCAGGGTAAGCCAGAATACTTTAAATCTATTTATTGAAATTTGATATAATGTTTGAAAAGGTTATTAAGGCAACAGCAAGAAAAAA
>VZTM01023424.1:209403-230107 GCA_013400555.1 Jacana jacana | reverse complement strand
AATCCTTTTCCAAAGCACATCTTCTACTAACCGCTGTGGGAAGATGACTGGCTCTGGATGCCTTCTTCATATCCACAGTTTGTGGAACAGAAGAAAAAAAAAGGCACTCTGCGTCAGTCTCCTGGCCAAGGGACAGACACATGGGGCTCAATGGGAAAATACTGAATCTACCTCCAACCTACTTGATCTTCTCCACAGCTGATGATAAGGCCATGGTACAAGTTGTTACTCACAGTTTCCGCACGAAGTAGGATACACTTATCTAAATTCAAGGAATGTAAATTCTCAATGAGGCAACCCAAATCATCTTCTCCATTTTTACTGGCAGCTATTTTATTAAAGAAAGTTCCCTTGTAATTGGTCGTTAACCGTTAAATCATATCGATCTTTATGTAAATACAGCTTTCTCTTGCTAAAACCAGAAATACTTCTTGCAGAGCCAGAGGCTACACCGTTCCTAATACATAATTTCATAGCTTCCCATACATTTACCATAACTCCCAATGGTTCATTTCTTTTTGTGAGAAAATGTTTCTTATTTAGGATATATTAAATTATTTTGATACATGTCAAACTGCAGTCAAATATAACACTTTATCCAAATATCTACCATTCTGCTTTTAAAATAAACCCTGCCTGTATCACCGTGCAGATCTTTCGGAAATCTTCTGCACAGGACCACACCAACATCAAAAGACAGAAAGGACTTACGCTGAGTGGATTTATTTCCAAGTCTTTTGGCTAAGCACCCTCCTTTCTCATGTAATACCCTTGAGATCTCACTGCTCACTAGTCCATCATGAGATCTGAAGGCTGAGAGACACAGGTTTCCATACCCCATAATTCAGCTCCTCCTTGTTTGGAGACAAGCACAGAAAACTACCGCGTGCACAGTGAAGATGCCAGGAGCAGGACCCCTGGATGACACTTCCCTTTAGGAAGGAATTGCCATAATTTTCTCCTCACCCAGACAATGATTTCTAAATGTTTTGGAGTTTTGCGATCAAAGTTTTGGTGGAGTTTTTTTCTAGCTGAAATGTGAAACCACAGAAGAGCAAAAAAATTATGTGGTAGCCCTGTCTCAGTTCCCTCAGATCCCTGACCAAGGCTGACACTGTACTCAGCGTTTGCAAGATACTCTCCTCCTGCCAAATCTCCAAGGTGGACTCATTAACCGTGGTGCTCTGGATTTATGAGTTGACTCATTTGAACACAGAGAGCCAAAGGACACTACTTGTTCTCAGGATTATGTTGCTCGTGGAAGAGTCAAAAGTGCATCTGTGTTGACCACCCAACACTTGCACAAAAGGAGCACATGAAACATTTGATGGATCAAGAGTCCTCCCAAACCCTTGGGACAGGGTCTATGGCTCTGGAAAGGCAGTAAAGTGGTAACGGCCTTTCATATCACTGTGTTACTTTTTGCCATATGATACAGTTCTATTTTTCTAGCAATTCCATTGAGGAATATTAAATAAAATAATAAAAAAAAAATCACTCCATTAAATTGAACAATATGTGGGGAACGATACAAGGAAGAAAAACAGGGTTGAAGGACAAAGCAGTAGCTTTCACATGCAGAAGCACAGCACACAAGAGCCAGAGTCCTTCAGTCAGTTCCTAAGAAGCCTCCATCACCATCATCACTATTTTTTTCATACAAATTATATGATAACCAGCCCTTTAGATAATTTAGTCCATATATACCATGTGGGTGTTTCCTAAAATACTAGTGCCAGTATCCAGTCAATAGAACAGGTGTTCTTTCTACTTTATTGCATTCAAAAAAATGTAAAAAGAAGTCACAAAAGAATTTGACAAGAGACCTCAATTTTCAGAAATATTTTAAGTCGGTTCATCTACAGCTGATTTTTTACCAGGAGCAAGGCTGCCACCAGGAAACTGTTTCCTTCTGGCATTGCTAACTCAGCGCTCGCTTTATTCTCACCCTTCATAATTCCCTTTTCCTGTTTTTGTACTCATTGCTGCCTTCCGAGGGCGATGAGCCGGGGCAGGAGGAAAATCAAGATGGGAGCCTCTGACTTTCTGAACAGCTGCCTCAGGAAGCAGAGCATTTAACAAATGCACTGAAATGCTGATCTTTAATTTTCAGGTCAGTTATCCAAAGTTGTGATGTACAGAAAGGAAAATGTGATGTACTAACAAACTTTGAGGTTTCATAAACAACAATCCTATCCATCCAGAGAAAGAAAATCATGCCTACCACCTCTTCCTCTGTCCACACCTACCATTTCTTCCTTGTCCCACACTCCTTTTAAAATACAGGGTCCTTAACAAAAAGTGAAAAAGATCAGAATTCAAGCATCTTTTACCAGCACTACTCTCAAAATTGCCTGAGGGCTTAAGATACTCAGATGCTTTAACTGGTAATTGAACAGGACATTGCATTTCGTAGGTGGCTGTCAGACCTTTGTCAGGGATTTTTTCCCCCCAACATATACGTAGTGCAGTGGATGGATCATTCAGGAGATGAGTCACTACTGAAGCAACAGAATAAACTCGCATGAAATACTGTGGGGTTGTGTTTAAAATTCTCCATCTCCTTTTTTGGAGTACTTGGCAAGGCTCTGCCAAATGCTCCTCCCACAGATAGCAAGTGGTGGTTTTATTTATCAGTGAAATAAATCTAAAAGTGCTTAAATATTCATTTCAGCCTCCACTGATCATCTTCTGCTTCAAGTTTGCTCCCTCCCAAAGCTGACAAAGGAGAAAGGAGCAGGACAATTGCTGACACTGAAAACACAATGAAGATGGGTTTCCAAAGCTCCAGACCACAGGAAAGGCTCAAGCAGATTCCAGCTGCTTCATGCTTCTGGAGAACACACCAGGCAAAGTGCCTGAATACATACACAATGCTTGAATGTTCAGATTGGCTTTCACTTTTAAAGGGTTCGGCAGCAACATCTTTTGGCTGAAGACCAACTAACATGTTTAAAGGAGGAGTTGGGGGGGAAGTGAAAAGTTAAGGCTGAGTCTTTCGGTGCACAAGGCAAAGCAAAAGAAGACATCAGAAACCAAACCTAAGCCCAGTGCTTAGTGCTGCCGTGCTTTATCGGCACTATATCTACCTGCTTCTCCAAAAATCTTTACATACCTATACATGTCTCCTTAAGCATTATGATCCAATTCAATGTGCACATAAATCACTTATTAACTCAGAAAACGTAAAAGGTACCAAACCTAGAATAGCACATACTGTCTCTGTCCATCCCCACCACTAATCTCAGGGACACCAGGGGACACTGGGTACCTATTTGGGCAGCTAGCCTGTGCTGCAATCCACCCTACTGTTTCTTCACATATACTGCTACTTACTTAAAAGCTAAAATAAATGTTATTATTAATGCCATAAATAGACTTTCAGTTATCACATATACCTTATATTATGGACACTTGCGCCTTTGATTAGAGTTATTTTCCAGAAGCATCTGCATTTATGTTATTCCTGCTTTCACATCTGCACAGAGTATATAATTTCTTTTGCGTCAGCAGATACCGTGACTAAGTAGCGTTAAGAGTAAAATGTGTATCACAGCAATCGATGTTTTGTGCAAGTAATCTTACCCACAGGATTTTGCACGGTCTCCTGGTAATGGGTGAGCAGCAGAAATGAGTGGGAGCCACAGATGGGCACCTGCAGCCACAAACCTGCATCCAAGCGATGTACAGCAGATGGCCATCCACCGCTGACTTTGATACTCAAACACCAAATGAAATGCCTGTACTTTCTGTGATGAAAAAAATGTGTGTATACACACACATAATGAGTGGCTTCCATTCACTTAAAAACAGAATTCACACAAGCAAGACCTTTATACAGGTATTTTTTTAATTTGCATTTCTCTTTTGGTTTGTATTTTTGCTTCTGACTTCTGACATCAACTGAGTAAAATTACATTCTACTTGGCCTACAAAGCTTTCACTTATAAAAAAAAAGAAAAAAGAAAAAAGAAAGAAAAAGCTGTTGTGAACTTGTCTAAAGGGCAAAACACAGAAAAGAAACAGCAGAGCTCTAACCGTTCGCTAGGCTCACACTTGCGCAACCACACTCAGCACAAAGGCATGACTCTGAATCTGCCAGACCTACATATATTTTTGTCATATAAACTGAATCAAACACCAGCCAGGTCTAGTGGTAATTAAAACTGAGGAGGGGACTTTGAAGGATGGCTGCAGTACCCTCACTCATCTTAAAGAAGAGAGGCATTTCAGGTGGCTGGATATTACAATCCCTTTATGCTTTAAAGTGCTTAAAGAGGTGCTGTGTAATCACTTCTGTCATTATATGCTGCCCTCAGCTAAGGGAAGAATCTGATGGACAACAGAATACATTGTTAATTTGCTATAAAAGTTAAATTTGGATTTAAAAAAATATTCTGATTGACTGTGCAAAAGGTGAGGAGGGAGGAAACATGATAAAAAATGCTACTTGCAGACTTTGGGGGGAGGGGGGGGGAGGTGGAACTGCAATCTAAAAAAAAGTGACCAATTAAAACGTAAATCCATTTTTCTATTGGCTTAAGAGAGACTAAAAATAAGAGGTTTTACCAAACCAAATCATTAATTGTATAAACATGAAAATGAGTTTTCACACTAGCAAGCGTTTTGTACACCACAGTCACTGAGTAATAACACGCTAGGAAGAAGTGCACTCACATAGTGCTCAAAATTCACTATTTCAATCAGACAGCCAGTCCCTTAGCAGATAATAATCCATCATTCCTCAGAGACTGCAAAAATACAAGCACTTCTTTCAGCACTCATCTGAGAGGAAGACGAGAAAAGACTATAAAAGAAATGAAAGACAGACCCTGCCTTGCAACCCAACAGAATAGTTGCTCTTTTTTATGAATGAGGAAATACTTTGCAATTTCACTGAGCACTCAGTTTGTCCCCGTGTGCTGAACAGAACTGGTTTACATTTTTATACCATTTCACATACAGGAAACCAAAGGACAAGCAGCACAGCACATGCAAAAGAAGGCTCCGCCTTTCCAGCCCTCTATTCTTACATGTGTGGCAGAAATAGGGTGTGGGGTGGGGTTTTTTTGGACAGCAAATTTCATTGTATTCCTCTGGTTTCCAGAACTGTTGTTATCTAGTAAGCTCAGCAGGGGATGCACAGAAAGGAATAAAGAGGCAATTCCCCCAGGAAGCCTGCAGTGGCACCTCCCAGTCCCCTAAGCCCTTCTACACAGACCCCCACAAGCCCACACAAGACTTCAAAGATGAGCTGACACTGCAGAATTATTCTCAACATCTACATCAGGTTGGACAAAAGGTCCATTTCATTCTGCACCCACCAGAAACCAAAAGCAGTACCTGAGAAAGGGCATAGGAATGTATTGACCTGTAGGTCAAGTAAACAGTGAAACAACCATGTAAGGATCTCTTGTACTGCAATCTAAACACAGGAACAACTTCTTTTCAATTTAAGGTGTAATTAAAGTTGTACTAACTGCAACACAGCAAGTCAACATGGATTGGTCATCGTGGCAGAAGGCTGCCTACCACGCTGTCCTACCTCTTTCCATGTTCCCCACTCACCCTTTGTTGTTCCTCTCTACCTTGTGAGCTTCTGGGAAGACAACCTCTTCGAGCAAAGTCACGACTATGCTTCCCAGAGTGACATCTGATCACATCTGGACTTTCCTTGTGCCAACATAATACAATTAGTAATGTGACAAGGGGGAAATAAGAAAAGCAAACGAAAACAAGAAATGGTGTTAGTGCTGGCCAAAGACAGCCCCATAACGAAATCATTTTGACTTACAAGTAAAGTTAACCAAGCAACTTCCTTAAAGGTGTTATTTTTTTCAAGTTTAAGCTTTTAGCAATTTATATAATTAGGAATTCTTTAAAAATGTTAAACCAATAATGAAAACACCTGTGACACAATTTTATGTTGCCTAGAACTTTCCAGATACTACACACACAAACTTCCCCACTCAAAACCAGCGCTAAAGCACTTAAGTCTTGGATATGAGGCTCTACTGCAGCAGGCATAGTACCTTACCTCCATTACCTGCTGGCCTACAAGGCAGCTCCTGTTCTTTCGTGTCCTGCCAGTACGTCTCCCGTCAAATATACTGTGTGCCAACACAAGTGGCAACATGAAACTCCAAAGAAATTCATGCTGGTTTGGATTTTGCAGGTCTGCTGCGCAACACTAGACAGCAAGGGTGGTGGACATAAAACAAATACAAACAAGCCTTGATCCCACAAAGCAGGCACGTTAGTAGGACCATTAACCATTAAAAACTACTGAAATCATGAGAGTCAATGTATTCCCACAGCCAGCATGTGCAGGGTCAGCCATTGTACTCTCTTCTTCAACAGTATGTCAGTGCTATGATAAGACTATGACTTCTTCCATCAAGCACCATCCCAGATTCAACAAGTGAAGGCTTGTGCATAAAACTTCATCCTTACCCTTAGTTCTCCCCCAGAGACACACTCCAGAATCACAGGGATCGGAAGGGACCTTGAAAGATCATCTAGTCCAATCCCCCTGCCGGAGCAGGAACACCTAGATCAGGTCACACAGGAACGCATCCAGGCGAGTTTTCAGTATCTCCAGAGAAGGAGACTCCACAACCTCCCTGGGCAGCCCCTTCCAGTGTTCCATCACCCTCACCATAAAGAAGTTTTTTCTCATATTTAAGTGGAACCTCCTGTGTTCCAGTTTGCACCCACTGCTCCTTGTCCTATCCCTGGACATCACTAAGAGCCTGGCTCCATCCTCCTGACATTCACCCTTTACATATTTATAAATGTTAATGAGGGCACCCCTCAGTCTCCTCTCCTCCAAGCTGAAGAGACCCAGCTCCTTCAGTCTTTCCTCATATGGGAGATGCTCCACTCCCTTAATCATCTTGATAGCCCTGCCCTGGACTCTCTCAAGCAGTTCCCTGTCCTTCTTGAACTGAGAGGCCCAGAACTGGACAAAATATTCCAGATGGGGTCTCACCAGGGCAGAGTAGAGGGGGAGGAGAACCTCTCTCAACCTACCAACCACATCCCCACTAATATACCCCAGGATGCCATTGCCTTCTTGGCCATGAGGGCACAGTGCTGGCTCATGGTCATCCTGCTGTCCACCAGGATCCCCAGTTCCCTTTCCCCTACGCTGCTCTCCAACAGGTCATTTCCCAACCTATACTGGTACCTGGTACCAGATTAGCTACAGTTAAGGTACCATGGTGAAATGGATTTTAATCAAACACATATTTTTTTCTTGTTGCCGTTGCTTTGCCTTTTGCACACTCATCTATTAGTCTGTCTTGCAACTTCAAGTACCAGGCTAGTTCCCCAATTCTTCGCAATGCTGATTTCTAACACAACTGGTGATTATTTTGCCATAACACCAGTTATCCAAGTGGTTTGTGGTAGAAAGAGAGAAGGTTTGGGTAACAAACAACGGGTGCATACAGAGATTAGAAGAAACACTGCTCCTAGGTGGAATATTAACATTTCTACCTGGAAAAGATGTCAGGAAGCATCAGTGAAGTACATTAAGTAAAATCACTGCAGTTCACAGCTGCAATAGTCACAACCTTTTTGACTAATCTCTAATGTTTCAGAGTTGCAGAAAAATCCTAACTGCAGATCAACTTTTTTCGTTCCTCTTCTCCATTGCCCATAGCTAGTGATATAGTTCAGCAGGATTCAACCAGTGAATCTCCTGACTGAACCCAGCCCAACTGTATCTCACCCGTTAAAAGAGAAGTGCGCACAAAAATGCAGGAACCACCCAGTGCCTCCCACAAGAACCTGGCGTGTCACTGGCATTGAGGGGGTGACCAGCTCACGGCCCAGTTTTAGGTTCTAGCACCACTACCCTGGTGACAGCCCCCAGCCAGAGAGCAAGCTCTGTCCTCCTTTTAACAGGCTCATTTCTTGCATTGCTATCTCTAAAAGGAAAAGCAATATGAAGCCCAGCATCCTGCACTGCAGTCTATGGAGAATGGCTCTGGCTCTGACCCTCTCACTTCGAAAGCTTTTATTCATTACACATACCATACAAAGAACATGAGGAGGAAGCATTTGATCATTTCTGCCCCCTTGACCACACACCTTGCTATAGTAACGCGAAGCATGTGGCTGCCCTTACGCAATTTCCTTTTCAACAGCAAGTGCCTTTTGGTTTCGTTAGTCCACGTCTCATTTTCTCCTACTCACTTTTCCAGTCTCTTGCCATCAGCTGTTTAGCTCTTCACATTTCATCTCCAGTCCTCCATTTTGCCACCTCCTTTTTTAATATATTTATGAACAGACATACCATACCATACGTGCTCTCCATTTCTCTGCATATTGCTCTCAGCTCCTCATGGCGATGACCCAGAAATGACATACTGAGGCTCTGTTCCTACCCAAAAATGAAAAGAGCTAGCAAGCCTCACCTGTACAGCAGTACTCAGAGAGAACCCATGCAATACCTCCTTGCCAGGCATCATGGTGGTCAACCATTACTCTGAATTTCTTTTTCAATATCAGTTTTTAGTCCATGCTAAACCCAAGGGTGCCTGTCGGCTCCAGTCTGTATGAAGGAGGTTGGGGCTGATGGAAAGCGTCAAAGCTAGGGGACAACCAAAAGCCAGAGGTGTACAGTTTCTTAAAAGGGCAATCAGAAAGCCAGAAACACACCTTTTCAGCTTACTTTGCACTTTCATACATCTGTGATCATGGCTTTAATGGCAATTTAAAGCCAAAAGAATCCTACTTCTATGGCATTTAACGGTATTAGAAACCATCATGCCTCTAAACATTTGGAAGCCAAATCCTAGGCTTGCTATGCTCAACAGCAAAATTCTGTGACTTCAGCAATACTCAGTTTTGGCCCCAGGGTACTGAATGCAAGGACACATGAACACTACAACTAATCTGCTCTGATATTTACATAATTTCCCTATATGTAAACAAATCAACACAGCCACAATATTTGACTGTACTTCCGTCTTTCATGGCCAATGACTCAGAATTGCTTGTTTATAGTTAGTAGCAATATAAAGCTGCAATCAATCAGCACTGTCTTCACCCTGCAGAGGCAGGGATAGAGTAGCTACAAAAACAATCAGGAAATAGCAATGGGCACCCGAGCCCCAGGACTGAACTGGGAGGAGTAGTATTTGTCACAGAAAGCAAAAGGAAATAATATTCTCCCTAACTATAAACTTAAAATTAGTATTTGAAAAGCAAATCTGTTATGAGAACAGAATTAAGCTACTGAGGTAGTTGATCAAAGGATTTAGAAAAAATAATCCAGATTTTGCTCAATAAAAGAAAAAAAATTCAAAGCTGGGAAAGGGATCTGGTTTTATTCTTCTGATAACAGGGCACAGAACAAGATCAGGACAAGAGTTCTACCACATTGCATGCCACAAAGATACCATTGCAGCTACAAAGAGTCTAAAGAGGCAGCCTTAGTCACAGCAGCTCCACAGCCTCTTGGGGAAAACAGCTGTGGTCTCCCAACTCCTACCCTGGTCAACCCAACCTGTATTTGTGCTTGGGGTTGCCACGTCCCAGGTGCAGGACCCTGCACTTGGCTTGGTTGAACTTCATGAGATGTGCAGGAGCCCACCTTTCAAGCCTGTCCAGGTCCCTCTGGATGGCATCCCTTCCCTCCAGCATGTCCACTGCACCACCAAGCTTGGTGTCATCAGCAAACTTGCTGAGGCTGCACTCTATCCCACTGTCCATGTCTCCAACAAAGATGTTAAATAGCACTGCTCCCAGTACTGACCCCTGAGGAACACGACTCGTTACCGGATGCCACTTGGACATTGAGGCATTGACCACAACCCTTTGAGCATGACCAGCCAGTCAGTTCCTTATCCACTGAGTGGTCCATCCATCAAATCCATGACTTTCCAATTTTGAGACCAGGATGTTGTGCAGGACAGTGTCAAATGCTTTGGACATGGAACTGTTGGAACAGGCTGCCCAGGGAAACTGTGGATGCCTCATCTGTGGAAGTGTTCAAGGCCAGGCTGGATGGGACGTCGAGCAACCTGGTCTAGTGGGAGGTGTCCCTGCCAATGGCAGGGGAACTTTATCATCTTTAAGGTCCCTTCCAACTCTAGCCATTCAATGATTCTACGATTTTAAGCAGATGACATCTGTTGGTCTGCCCTTGTCCACCAAGTCTGTGGCAGTATTGTAAAAGGCCACCAAATTTGTCAGGCATAATTTGTCCTTGGTGAAGCCATGTTGGCTGTCTCAAATCACCTCCTCATCTGCCATGTGCCTCAGCAGCGATTCCAGGAAGATCTGCTCCATCATCTTGCCAGGCACAGAGGTGAGACTGACATGCCTATAGTTCCCTGGGTCTTCTTTTTTTCCTTTTTTGAGTATTGGGGTTATGTTCCCCTTTTTCCAGTCACTGGGAAACTCGCCAGATTGCCACGATTTCTCAAATATGATGGAAAGCGGCTTAGCAATTTCATCCACCAGCTCTCTCAAGACCTGTGGATGGATTTCATCAGGTCCCACGGACTTATGCACCTTCAGGTTACTTAGGTGGTCTTGAACCTGATCTCCTACTGTGGGCAGTTCTTCTTTCTCAGAGTCCCTGTTTTTACCTTCTGTGACTTGGGAAGTGTGGTTTGAGCCCTTGCCAGCGAACACCGAGGCAAAAAAGTCATTCAGTAGCTCAGCCTTGTCCATATCCTAGTGGCCAGGTCTCCTGTTTCCTTCCGGCGAGGGCCCACAGCTTCTCTAGTCTTGCCTTTGTCCCTGACATATCTATGGCAGTTTTTATTATTGTCTTTGATGTCCCTGGATAGATTATTATAGATTATGACCAACAACAGCCTTTTCATTGCCTTTTCAAAACATACGCCAATACCAAAATGCCCCAGAAAAGAGAGTTGTTTCTTCTGTGTTGGTTTAAGGCAAAAAAAATATAGGAACACAACAATTATCCTAGTATTCAACCTCCACTACAAAGGTAGGGCTGTGATGGCAAGAAACAGCAATTGGGTTCTTTATGTGCTTTCCCAGGATAGCTCTCTTGGGAGAGCAGGGTGGAAGAGAAGGGAGGAGGTATTGCCATTAGGTTTCTCCATCAGAATCCTTTCACATCAGCAGGATTATCCCTGTATCTCAAAGGGAGTGCTTTATTTCAAAATCAGGTGTTTGGACTGAAGGTTTTTTTGTACCTTGGGATTTCTTTTGGAGGCCACGCAGGAGAGAAAGCCAGCAGTAAAAACAACTACTTGCCTACTACTCATCAATCATAAACAGGAGTACTCCTCCTGTATAGCAAAAGCCAACATAAGCCCTAGAAAAACAAGAGTCCTTGACCTGTCATGCCTAATGACACTCTTGGACCTTCTTCTTTGTAGTCTGCTCTGGTACGGTGTTGCTGCCCAACCAGTTCTGCCTACAAAGAAAGGCCAGGGCAGGGTTTGGAAGGGTTTGGACCAATTTTTCACCCAGCAGCAACAACACTATGTGCTGATTCTGCCACATTTGCTATTGCTTCAACCTCAGCGCCCTCAGAAGACCAAAGCCCGCAGGCTTTGCACTGCCAATCTTCCCTGACTCAAGAGGAACACCATCCAAATCTTGATGCTGGCATGCAGCTCGCATCTATGTGCAAGAGCAGCATCTCTGCTCAGAGGCTCACATGGGCTGCCCAGCCAGCAGTCAGAAGTATGGGGGCGGAAAGGCTACGTGCCTGTTTACACCCTCCACAACTGATGGGTGGGAAGGGAGCTGGGAGGGACCATGTAGGCAAAAAACGGGGTGCACATCCTTAACTACCACTTGCAGAGCAGCTGAATCAGTGCCGGGTGGATGGATGGCTATTTACTGCTGACACAGCCCTGCAATAAATCACTACCTTTCTGGAGCAACAAGGAAGTTGCAGGGGTGACTGAGTCATCCTCCATCCTGACGCCATTCCAGGAATGGAGCCACGTACGTCCCCCAGCTTTAGGTTGCGCCCGTGGCTCAAAAATAGCTTTCAAGCCAAATCCTGCAGTCACCATTCAAAGCTGAAACGCTTTATTTACGCTCGGCAACAATTCACGTATGTTTTTGACACTGCTAAGAGTAACCAGTGCATAAGTTATTTGTTTAACAGTCTATTTAACTTAGAAGAGTTACACTGAGTATGCAATGTTTTCTGACCCACATAGAAGCTAATAATTTGCATTTTATGGAACCACTTTGCATAGACAACCCTTGTTAATAGCCAACAACTTGCTGTATGCAAAAAATTAATAATTGAAAAGCAGTTGTCAGCACTGTTATTTGTTTTACAGGTAACTCACCTCGTTAAATTTTAGTTATTAAATTTCTAATGACCTTCTGGAAAGCTGTTCACTTTGACAGCCTTTTTTAAGGCATGAGCTCACAGAACGCCAACCAATTGCAAGGGAAGTACATGACAGCTACCCCACAGTCTGTGGGAGAGGCCAGGCAAAAATCCCTGTCACAGAGATGTCACCCTGATCCCCCTTCAGCTGAAAAAGGGACTTTGACCTCACGAACCTCCCCTCTTCTCCCAGCAGACACTTAATCAGGCTTTTCTCACAAATTTCGGCCCTAATGCCAGATTAATCCTTCCTCATCCAGTCCCCACGCATCTAAGAAGCTCCAGCTTTTTTCCTTTCAAACCGTTGGCTTTTAAACTATTTCTGTTGCAGCACCCAAGCATTTGTTGCAGATGAAAAAGCTTAGAGACTAGCACAGAAGTGTAAAGGCAAGCAAAAATTACATCACAAAGCCTGGGATTTTCATAGTCTTAGGAAAAATCAGGTCCCTTGAATTCCATGACAATTCAGTGACGAGTCAAGTGCATCATTTTCCACTACATTTGTTAAAATTCCCAAATAAATGTACAACTAGACGTAGCTGCACAAGGATGAGCATTTACTATTCTCCTGAATGCAGTTACTAAGCCTGAGGCCTCTTATTTCTTTTAGTTTTTTATTTTTTTTTTAGGAAATTGTCTCATTCTTGCCAAAATGTCGAAGATGCAGAATGCTTGTTAAAGGAAAATCCACCTCAGAGTCAGCTTCTGTCGTTGGGGAAGAACAACAAACAAACCCTATATTCTGAGCTGACAATCATCATGATCTGCCCATTAGTGTTTCGTCACTCTTGGCCCGTCTGTCACACTGATGGAGCCTGTCTGTTTGTGTTGGGGATGGCAGTCACTCCTCGCTGCTGACGTCTTTGCTCAGGGCTGTGCCGCGGACTCCAGTACACAATCTGCTCCAGAACATGCAGACTGGCTGTTGCCATTTCAAAAGCTTTCCCGGCACATTTCTGTGGACTGAAACAGGAAAATTTTGGGCAGCTGGGGGCTGATTTATCTCTATACAAACGCCTGTTGGTATAATTCGCGCAGCTCTTCCAAACAAAACATTTTCACTGTGATAGCAAAGGCAAACTCCCCCAAACCCAATTTGTTTGGTGGGTAATTAGTATCCTCCGCTGCAACATTTGAGACAAAAGAAAGAAGCGCTTCCCTCCTCCCACAGGCATCAGGACTTTTTAATCTCAAAGATATACCTTATCTGACATGACCAAAGCAGAACGGGTACGGCTTCCTCTTTGTATTTTTTAAACAGAGGAAAACCAACAGAAATCACCCCAGAAGCTTGTTCAATGGAAGGTTTTGATTTTCATTTTAGTAGTACTGGCCAGACACTTTTAAATGACAGGTTCCCACTCTTGAACACGAGCTAGTAATTGAAAATCAAATCATGAGAAAAAAAACAACTATGTCCGTAAGAACTTTGAGTGGTAAATCTAACAAAATAAAGAACACTGGCTGCTTTTTCTTTAACCCACTAATAAAACAAGTCCCTAAAATACTCATCCGAGTTTCTCCTCCATGTATTTCTGTGGCGGGTGAAGGGGAAAGCATCCAGATCTGTTCCCCCAGATTCAATCTGGCCTATTCAGCAGGTTTGGTTCTGATATTTCAGATTCCTGCAAAAATAAAGGCTCAGAAGAAAAAGCTAAGCCTCTGGGCATCCACCAGACTGCAGCTACTGTGCACACGTAAGAGGCGCAACCGTCCTGGAAGAAAAGGAACAGCACCCTGTCCTTGAGCATCACATGGCTGACCACGATCAGCAGCCCAAACCACATCTTTAAACAACCTACTTCAGATGATGCCCAAGGCAGCTTCGTCGTGGTGGAGTGCTGTGTTGCATCTGCAACAAACAACCAAACTGATGCACATTTTGTCAGTACATTTATTGCACATCAGCTGCATTTTCTTTCAGAAGCAGCTGAGATGAGCAGGCCTGTCAACAAAATTAAGAAGGATCCAAACTGTGTATTGCCAGAAGAGAGAAACATCTTAGTCATCCCTTAAAGCTGAAATGGGCTTACAGACTGTTACCAGCCCCTAAAAAGACAGTATTTGTTTTGTTTACCAGATGATTCTTCTCTCAGACTGTTTTCTAGTGCGGATGTGCAAACATCCTTTATTCAGAACTTCACAGAACAGTAATTTAAAAGGAATTCTCCAAAAGAAAGGTGAACTTTAAGCAGCTCACTTTCCTAGGAATAGCACACCAATGTCAACACATCCTCTAGAAACCTGCAAACTTCACAGAAAATGCTACTGCCACCATAAGAAAGGCAAGAAGAGCAATGTGTTCCTTCCCCTGTGTCTTCCTGCTAAAACAATCTCCCTGCTCAATATCCAAAATTGCACAGACTCCAAAAATCTAATTAGCCATATCTCTGAACTGCAGAGTCTGTCAAACATGCATAATCACATTAACGTTGTTTTGCTCTTATTAATAAAAACTTGGGATGGGCCGAGATAAAAATCCTAAGGATAAAAGTGTAAAAGGTAAGTCCCTCCCCTTTGCTGAATAAAGAGAGCTCTTTGTGAGGATAAACTCTTCTATTAGGCAACCTAGATAAACTTTTCCGTGTTTATTATAAAAGCACAAGTTCACCAAACTCCTTTTATGTCCTGATGTATGCAATGATTCCAGCTACATATCATTTCACAGAGTTAAAGAGACATGGCTATGATATTTATAGGTAACAGATTCAGGGCTAGAATTTGGGTTAGTGACAACATAGTTACAGCTTCAATGCTTAACACACCCTTTTGGGAAAATGCCCACTTCTATATACAGATCCTGGAAAATTTTTCCTATTAATTATATGTTTCAAATGAGCTTGCTTTTTATCTTTTTCCAAACTTGATAAAATCTATTACTTTCTGTTAGAGATAAAGAAACATAAGAAAAACAAACTGAGGCCACTTCCATAGTTAGAGGAAAGACCCTGATGCCTTCAGATATGTTCAGTGCTCTGGGGTTTTTTTGATTAGTAATAATACACTCCACTCTCAAATATGGGGTCTCAGTTTTACTAAGCACATGCCACACATTGAATCTGCAAACAACTTAAACCACAATCAGACAGACAGTGCTCCACAAAAGAGAATGAATGGTTTTCTTTGATTCAGATAATAAATTAATAGCTTATAATGGTTTAAAAATCTGTTTCTCCAAACCGCTAATCCAGAGCCCTGCCTAAAGGCTGTTCAGGACTGGACCAACACTCCAGTTAAATCACTTGGCAAGCAACAGCAGACACACAGGCAAGGGATGCTGCTGGAGTAAAATGCTTGTTACACAGTTCTTATCCATAGGCACCTACGGTTGTTGTGTATAGTATCCTTATGTAAGTGTCTCTATTTCTAAAACAAACAGAAAACGTTTGTCTGGTCACTCTCTACTGTTATCCCACCCATAAACCAGTAAGCTGAAATTCCACCCACTTTAATCATAAGTTTTACAAGCTTCAAGGTGGAATAACGGTAAAAATGACAAGATGAAGATTTTCTGTTTGCTTCGAAAATGTGAAAGTTTCACCCATTTTTTAACAATAGGATTTCAGAAGCTGCCATAATAAGAAATGAATTACCACCTGCTGGAGAGCTTCTTTTAATACAGCAAAACCAACTGCTGTTACTATCTAGTATATATATCTAGTATCTACTATACTATCTATAAAAGTCTAGTACAACAAACTCTGTAACCTGGCCCTTGTAATCCACACAGACTCCCGACCACCAGTACTAAAGCAAATACTGTAGGTCAATTAACAGTCAAAAGATTCTCCTTCCCTGCCACACAAAGAGAAGGTGGAATGTAAACCAAAACCTTTTAGCATCCACCTATTCATGAACCGGTCCAGCAAATCTGAAGAACAATTCAGGGACCAAGTCATTGTTTTTACTGCATGATGTTGCGCTTACTGGAATCTATATTTCTTAACTTCAAGTTCTTCACACAATTTTTCAATTCCGTTACCCGCATCCTTCCACATCCTCAAAAATGTTGCACCAGATACCTCACAAAGATTTACTTTGGCAAGTACTTCAAACAGTGCTGCTGAAGTCACTCTTTGGCATACAGCAACTCCTTTGTAGTCCGAGTCGCTCTGAATCAAGACTTGCTGCAGTCTACGTACAAGATGTATAGCTACAGAAATCACATCCCTTCTTGTATTCGAACATTTTTTTGCATACAATCACCTAAATGCAACACCCATAACGGTATGTATCTGATGAAAGGTGACTGCAAATGGGGCTGGAACACTGCAAATGTATAGCAGTTATCTTTATATATGTTCTAAGACCTGTTAGCATCCCCATGCATATTACTTTTCTGTGCAAATATCTAAAAGTGAAGATATTCTTCCAGAATTCCAATAAAATCACAGATCAGACACTTCAAATGGCAAGCCATAAAACAAATAAATAAAATCCTTTCTAGAGTGCAAACTATATCAGAAGTTCACTGACACAGGATGTTATGAACACTAACGCCATAAAGTTTTTTCAAAACAAATCAAGACATTTTTCAGAAAAGACAACCATCAGCAATTATTAAACACAACAATTGCAATGGAGCTGCCAGCCCAAAGATTCCCTAGTGATGCCTGTTGGACGGTTCTACCAGGAGAAGAACTCTGTAGTTAAACAGTTTTTTTCTATGCACCTGTAAGGGAACCTATAAAAAACAAAATGAAACAAAACAACAACACCACCACAAAAACCTAACCCACGCACCTGAGCTAGACAGCTCTTTATTCTGACCAAGAACAACTGCTCTTAGTTCACAAAACTGAAAACAAGATACCACTCTATTAATAAATTGGAGCTGAATAGACTAGTTCCAGTAAAAGAGTCTTAAAATTACTGACTGTATATCACATTCCACACCACCTTCTCTCTGAACATCCTACAAAAACACGGCCTTAACAATAACATGTACTTCCAAAAGTACCTTTTTAGATTCCAGTATGCCCCAAATGCATTGTGTACCTTTAGTCACCGACAAGTTATACAGCACAGACATCAGCCAACAGCATACACTCGTAAGCGCCTGTGAAATCCCTTTGCAATCAGATGCCTGCTTATATAGAACTAAGCACAGTCAGCAAGGAAATAATTAGTCATAATAACAGTAATAAAAACCCTTTCTGGAGTATTTTTGAACATGTATCCAGAATGTACTCCATCATATTCTGCTAAAGGACGGAGGAGCAGCACCCTTGAGAGTAGCTTACCTTTCCCTGAACTAGAGGAAGGTTGGGAGGGCTCAGGCTCCACACCAACATGAAGTCCTCTGGACTGTCAGGAGTCAGTTATTCCTCCTTTCCCCCAAACACTTGACGCCATTGCATACCGTAGTAACAGTGGGCATGTTTCACACTATGGTATTTTTAGAATAAGGTCCACTTCGAGAGCACCGGAGCCCACACAAGATCACTGCCCTGGAATAGAAGACGGGGGTCCAAGCAAGGCACTGTGCACACAGACGCAAAGAGAGGTCCCTGTTGTAACACTGACAAACACCTCCTTCTCCTCCCTGTGCTCCAGCTACTTCCTCCGCATCCCAGGCTTCCTCTTTCCCGTTTCTACATGGGCTCCTGTCTCTCCCAATAGGGTCTCACCTCAGATACACCAGCGGTGCCTGTGCCGACCTTTGCCACGCAGCACACACGCCATCCCCTCCTCTCTGAGCAGATTCAGGGAGACAAGCCTTAAACATCCCTCCTGCAGCAACGCTGCTCCCACAACAAGGAGAAGAAATAGCCAACTAACAACAAACTGGTTGAGGGGCTGCCAGCTTCAGCAAATGCATTTGGAATTCTGTAATTTTTTTTCAAATTTTATTTGAAAAACTTCCAGTTGCACAGTGGTCATCATCTGAGACCCATCACCTGCGCTGCAGTTAGCCCAGAGCCTGCACAGCACCCCAGGCAGGATCGGGCTGTGCACAAAGACGTTTGCCGAGGCCTTTGCTTGTCAACTAAATGAAGCTGAAAGTAAGTTTGCCCATGCATGCCAGCAGCACCTAACACACCACAGACACTCCTGGAGTACAGGCAATCAAGAGTAAGTGCATTATAATCCTGAGAAGTTCACCACAAAAATATATTTGCTGTGTTACTGTGTCCACTCATTGTGTTTTTGTCCAATATTTGCAATATGTTAACTGCAGCACACCTCTCCCATGTAAACAGTCACCCTAATCCACCTTGTTATATATGTCATTTGTTTACCCAACGTTGAATGATCATTTCAACCTTTGTTAATCCGATTGCATAACAAACCACAGCAGCTTTAAATAACCAAGCTGCTCTCTCCAGCGCGGATTAGTTGAAATCACTCATTTCAGCAGCCCGCTTCTTTTAAAAAACAAAATTGAAACACATCATGGAGAAAGAAAAAAAATAAAAGCACCCGGGCACTGCTTTCACAGCCAACACTGTACAAGTGACATCGCAGCGTGCAGATGCAATGTAGTAACTTCACACCTGGTGCAGGCTGCGAGCACAAGGTAAAGCGAAATGTTTTCAACCGCTGAACAATATTGTGCAATTAAAGCACATTCTGCTAGACCTTATTCACAGCTCCAACGCAGGCTATTAAGCAAACTATACAACGTGGATTTTCAAAACAAGTAATTGCACGTATATAAACAAAGGCCATAATTTACATGGCAAATCTCATAAAAGCTTATCCACCACATGATATCACACCCATAAATTACAAGTTAAAGTATCAGTGCTAAACTGCTTCTGCCCTCCCACCCCAAAAAGAACATGATTAATACCAAACACTGCTCATCCATGCCTGTTCCTCTTCCTCAAACACACATGAAGTACTTCCCAAGGCAGAGTAGTATTTAAAGATTCTTCAGACAATGAGAAGATTTATAATTATTATTGTATTGCATCATCAAAAAGTCATAAACAAATCAAGCTGCCTCAACATATGACACTGAAGATAATATAAGGTTAAACAGCATCGAGCAGTATCAGTGTACTTGTACCAACGGGGAAATACCTCCAGCCCCAAACACAGATCTTGAAAAATTAAGCCTTATAGGTATTATCAAACAGCAAGTTAGAAAGGTAAAACCAAAACACACGTATTTCTTTGAACAAACTCAGGATCCGAATTCTTCATTGAAATTCAACCAACCAAGGCATAGAGGAAGTGAAGAGCAAGCGAATGGGAAACAGAATATAGTGAGGAACATGTTTTGGCATCTCTGTTTTAGTTCACCAGTCCCTGATGAGCTCAGGAGAAATCAAGGAGCAGTAGTGGGACTAATACGAAATGGCCTATTGATCCCAACTGGCTTCCTACAGCATACAAAAAAATTCATCCTCTTGACTGATACCCACGGTGGCAGCCTCATCACAGAAGTTACAGACAAGACAGATAAATGACTCTCTAACAAACACATATCTGAATACCTTTGTAAGAGAAAGCGAGCGAAGTATCTCTGCTCCAGGCACAAATATCTGCTCATCCGAGGCTGCAGTCACCCACAGATCTGGAACAATTATCCCACTGCCCCTAGGATCTGCCTGCGCTGGGGAACTACCTACACAGCAGGCCTGGCACCAGGGAAGAAAGAAGCTCTGCCGAGTGTGTCCACACCAGCCGGGTCTTTGCCGTTTCCATCACACTCTGCCCGCACCGAATTCACCATTTCTGCATGTTATTACGAATCTGACATCACATCAGCACAAGCACAGTCTGACATCTACAGTTAACTCGGCGATGGTGTAAGTGCTGCCTGGCTTACAGGCATTTGGTGTTGCAATAAGCTTGCTGCTGAACCCTTGAAAGAGAGGAGGCTATATATATATATATGTACACACACATGCACACATACAAGATCTGCTACAGAAAGCCTCGTAGTGACTTGTTCTTTCTCCACGAAGCCAGCAGACCTGCAGCGAGCTACGTCTCTCCTGCGAGAGGAGGAAAATGCAGCAGGAGAACACCCCACCCCCCCGCCTCACTCCACTTCGGAGCCGCGGCCACGCCAGCAGCCTCCAAGGCAAACAGATGCCGTTCAAAGCCCGGGTTGCCTGCCCGGATGGGAAAACCTTGCCCACCCCGCTGCCATTTCGCCTCCAAGCCGCGACCTCCCTCAACCGCGGGGTCTGCCAGCACTTGGCGAACTGCGGAGGAAGGCGCCCGATCCCCGTACAAAGCCCGTCGGAGTCATGAATAAAACATCGCCCGGAGAAGGCGCGGAGGGGGGGGAAGAGGTCGGTCGGGATACGGAGAAATAAGGGAAGAAACGCTGTGCGGCAGCCGGGGGACGCGGCAGCGGGCAAGGGCCCGCGGGGGAAGGGCTCCCCAGGGTCCCCGGCC
>VZTM01023424.1:192498-209077 GCA_013400555.1 Jacana jacana | reverse complement strand
GGGTCCCCTTCCTGGCCGCTCCCTCACACCAGCCTGCCCTTGGTTTGCTGCTGGAAGGGCTAAGCGACCCCATGTCACCTTGAGCCTCGGAACCGGTGGGAGGTAGAGGGGCTGGCATGGGGGAATGGACCGCAGGCCTGTTTTGTCAGGGCAGGTCATAGAATGATGGAATTGTCTAGGTTGGAAGGGACCCTAGAGTTCAACCATCAGCCTACTACTGACAGAACCATCGCTGAACCATGCCCCTAAACACCACGCTGTCTTTTAAAAGCTGTCAGGGGTGGCGATTCCACCACTTCCCTGGGCAGCCTATTCCAATGCTTGATAACCCTTTCAGTGAAGAAATTTTCCCTACTGTCCAATCTAAACCTCTCCTGGTGCAACTTGAAGCTATTTCCTCTTGTTCTTGGGAGAAAAGACCGCCCCCCACCACTCATGATTGGAGACGTTTAAAAATAAGAGCATGTCCTTAATTAAAATGAAGGGTCTTGTAACTGACAATGAAATGGTTGTAGATTAGTATTTTAAATGTCCCCTTTTGGATGCTTTGTTTAAAACAACTAGCAGGCAAGGATAACATCGTGCCATCTTTATAGACATTTAGCAAATTCTTAAAAAAAAATTCTCGCTAGCCAATTTGTCCTTTTCCATTGGCTGTGAGGAATGAAGTCACAGTGATTATCAGCTCTGTGCTTTTTAATTACTTCACTGAAATCTTGTTTGCCCACTGGGGTGGAAAACATACAGGGATAGGACTTTTTCAGGTTGAGCTGTCATTAATATGCTGTCTCATTTTATGTGCAGTGGCTTTGCGAGCAGTTCAGTAACTTGAAAGGATAACAGTGAGCACAAGGACATTCCTCTTCCCTAAAAGCCTGTACCCACCTTGGTGGGTGACTGTCTTGTGTTTGTTTTACTCATTTTTGAGAAGAGAGGTAGCACACCAGAGAGTTAACTATTTTCTGCTTTTAGATGTATCTTTGACTACTTGAGAGTGGTGGACAAACTTGATCAACAAATTTGTGCGTGAGGAAATGCCTTTCCATGTAAAAAATCATATTATGAATGTTAACGAGCTGCACACATGACATGGAAAACGTCAGGAAGGTTTGTTTGTGGAAGCTAAACAAAATATGTTTGCTTTATGCTGTTTTTATTTGGTCATTTTTATTGGAAGCACCGCTTATAGCAATCATATATTTTTCACTGAAAAAGCTCCACGTGTCTTTGGAAACTCTCCTGGTGCATCTGCAGCAAAAAGAGCGAGAACCAAATTTGGCTGACTTCAAAGTTGTCAACCCAGAATTGGAAATATTCCCCTTTTGGAATCTCTTGATGTTGTTTATGACAATCTTTATGGTAGTGATTGCCAATGCAGAGAAAAATAATTAGATTGCTAGAAAGACACAGGTAGAAATGACTGCAAATGGGATCTTGTCAAGGATTTGGCAAACAGTTATTTATTTTTACATTTTCATAATGGTGAAGGAAAATTGTCCTTAGATGAAAATGTATTTGCCTGGATTATTAAAAGATACTAAAACTGTAAGTGATGAGAAGAATGTAAGCTTGCTGGAGTCTTTCTAGTTCACATGGTAGCACCTCCTGGCAGAAACAATCTGAGAAAGCTTTTCTAACTGGGTCTTCAAAGCTTCACACCTCCATCTTTTTTCAGTCAACAGTCATTTTCATTAAAAACTGTGCCTCTGTGAATACAAAACCACAGTTTTGCCTGTGAAAATGTGGCAACATCATGAAATTGTCAGAGTTGGAAGGGACCTCTAGAGATCATCTAGTCCAACTCCCCTGCTAAAGCAGGATTGCCTACAGCACATGACTCAGGACTGCCCTGCTGACCGCATCCTGGGCTGCATCAAAAGAAGTGTAACCAGCAGGTCGCAGGAAGTGATTCTGCCCCTTTTTAGAAGCTGGAAAAGCATAAATAGTGTGAGCAATGTCTGATATCATGAACTCATTTGGTACCACATCACCTGAGCCTGGTGTTCTGCTCCTGCTTAGTGGTGCCCGAACTAGTTATTAGTTCATTACTGCAAGAATAAATGACAGTTTTAACATTAAAAACAAGAGCTGGAGGTTGTTCCTACAAGAAGATGACAACTTTAATCCTGACTTTTTTGAACAGTACAAAATAAATTAGCTTTCCCAATCTAGTTCTCCTGCTGCTGTGGCAATGAATTGACTTGGATCTGGAGGAATCATAGACTAAAGGTAGCTAGAGACAAATATTTGAGAAGATAAAATTATTAGAATCATAGAATGGTTAGAGTTGGAAGGGACCTTAAAGATAGTCAAGTTCCAGCCCCACTGCCATGGGCATGGACACCTCCCACCACACCAAGTTGCTCAAAGCCCCATCCAGCCTGGCCTTGAACACTGCCAGGGATGGGGCATCCACAAGTTCTCTGGGCAACCTGTTCCAGTGCCTTACCACCCTCACAGGGAAGAACTTCTTTCTGGTATTCAATCTAAATCTCCTTTCTTCCAATTTAAAGCCGTTATCCCTTGTCCTGTCACTACACTTCCTGAGAAAGAGTCCCTCTCCAGCTCTCCTATAGGCTCCTTCCGATACTGGAAGGCTGCTATAAGGTCTTCCCGGAGCCTTCTCTTCTCCAGGCTGAACAAGCTCATCTACCTCAGCTAGTCTTCACAGGAGAGTTGCTCCATCCCTCTGATCATCTTCATGGCCCTCCCCTGGACCCGTTCCAACAGTTTCGTGTCCTTTCGATGTTGAGGCCTCCAGAGCTTGACACAGTACTCCAGGTGGGGTCTCACAAGAGCAGAGTAGAGGGGCAGAATCACTTCCTGCGACCTGCTGGTTACACTTCTTTTGATGCAGCCCAGGATGTGGTCAGCTTTCTGGGCTACCAGTGCTCACTGCCAGCTCATGTCAAGCTTCTAATTCACCATCACTCCCAAGTCCTTCTCCTCGGGGCTGCTCTCCAGCCATTCCCCACCCAACCTGTATTTGTGCTTGGGGTTGCCACGTCCCAGGTGCAGGACCCTGCACTTGGCTTGGTTGAACTTCATGAGATGTGCAGGAGCCCACTTCTCAAGCCTGTCCAGGTCCCTCTGGATGGCATCCCTTCCCTCCAGCATGTCCACTGCACCACCAAGCTTGGTGTCATCAGCAAACTTGCTGAGGCTGCACTCTATCCCACTGTCCATGTCTCCAACAAAGATGTTAAATAGCACTGCTCCCAGTACTGACCCCTGTGGAACACCACTCATTACCGGACACCACTTGGACATTGAGGCATTGACCACAACCCTTTGAGCATGGCCAGCCAGTCAGTTCCTTATCCACCGAGTGGTCCATCCATCAAATCCACGACTTTCCAATTTTGAGACCAGGATGTTGTGCGGAACGGTGTCAAACACTTTGCATAAGTCCAAGTAGATGACATCTGTTGGTCTGCCCTTGTCCACCAAGTCTGTGGCAGTATTGTAAAAGGCCACCAAATTTGTCAGGCATGATTTGTCCTTGGTGAAGCCATGTTGGCTGTCTCAAATCACCTCCTCATCTGCCATGTGCCTCAGCAGCGATTCCAGGAGGATCTGCTCCATCATCTTCCCAGGCACAGAGGTGAGACTGACATGCCTATAGTTCCCTGGGTCTTCTTTTTTTTCCTTTTTTGAGTATTGGGGTTATGTTTCCCTTTTTCCAGTCACTGGGAAACTTGCCAGATTGCCACGATTTCTCAAATATGATGGAAAGCGGCTTAGCAACTTCATCCACCAGCTCCCTCAGGACCTGTGGATGGATTTCATCAGGTCCCATGGACTTATGCACCTTCAGATTCAGTTTATGCTCATTAATAACTTTTTGAGTCAGCATCAAAGCCAAGAACATTTTGTACTAGTCTACACTAGTTTCTCAGTACCAGCTAGGCTAGCATGACTGCCTGTTTAAGCCCCTTAAACTTTAACACAGCTCATTTTGATGCTAAATTATATAGAGAGCACTTATGTGAACACCTCTACCTTCTCCTCTGGGAAGGTGGTCATCTACCTGTTGGGAGCATTGAGGAACACTGCTCACTGGTGATTTCTTTTGGCACAGGTGTTTGCAAAGCACAGATCCACTCCTACTCCTCAGCTCCATCAGAAATACACATACTTTTAAGTCAGAGCCCAGTTTTCAGTTAGTGTTCTAAGTCAGAAAAAAGGAAATTGTCCCACAATGAAATGCCCTCCCACGCCAGTACTTTGGGATCTGCACTACCTGGTCATACAGGCTCCTGATGACTGCATCTTTTGGACCTGCTATTGTGGAAAATGCCTCACAGGAGGCTACCAAGACTCTGACTTAAATGGAGAGGGTTATTGGGAAGCCATCCCTCATACAGGGTACTCTGTGTTGCATTTTGCTGTCTGGATATTTGGGAAAGGGTTTGGTTGGTGTGATGGGAAATAAGAGTTTCTATGTAATGGTTCCTTGGCAGGGTGGCCATGGTACAATAGTAGCAGTTTACTTGTTATGATAAGATCTTAACTGCCAATGTTGAATATGGAGACTACTACATTAGGAGACAAGCACTGTTACATTTTAAGAAAATTAATCTTTCAGGGGCCCATTAAAATACTGTTTGCAAGAACATTAAGCAAAAACTGGTGGCTATAACAATAATGAAAAATTTGGGGATTTTTGGGGTATTTTATTGCACCAGAAAAAAAAACACTCCAAGTTCATAACTGTTTGAAGAATTGCTTCAAACAGTAAAAGCTGTCGTGGGTGAAGTCAACATTTGTGTTCTACCCAAGACATTTACCAGTATTGCAGCAAGCATCTGTGCACCATGTGCAAAGTTAAACCTGAACACAACTTCTGTTGTGAGATCAAGGTCTCAGGGCTCAACATCTCTTTTTACAGATGAGAAGACAGGAGCAAACAATGATTCAGTAACGTAGCCTAAAGCACAGAGTGAGCCTGAGAAACAAAGCTACAAGCCATGGCTAAGGGGCCATATTTCAACTGCTAGCACAACTTCCTTCTTTTCATGCACTGACAGTGGGCATTAAAAAGAAATATATAGATGCATTTGTCTGCATCGCTTTTCATACCAGAGAGAAGAATACACTGACTTGAGAATACTGCTGTCCATATGGGATAGCAGGCCTATTTCGTTGTGCAACCTTGAGTGTTAATCACTTTCAGTTTCCAAGCTGAGGAAATAAAGAAAAAAAATATTCTTTGTCATTATGCTGCTATTATGGCAGAGAATTTAATTGTATTATGTTATCATTCCCTTAGAAATTGTAACTTGGTCCAAAACCTGGAGCTCTTTTGGAACGATTTCTGCTATGCACCTTTACAGAAAACATTAAACTGACAGAAAATGTGTATTATAGTTGATAAGGGAACTATTACCTTGAATTTCACAACTTGTATGGATATGTGTTTAATCACAAATGCATTTTTATTGTAATTTTTATAGATAGGTTATGATATGGAGCTGTAGGGTAGGATTTGTCTGCTTTATCCTAGGCATCTCAGAGTTAGATCTCCATGCTACAAGTAGTCATCCATGGCTCATCTAAAAGTCAGTGGAGAGAAATAAGGACCTCCAAAGGCTGATTTATCTTAAGAATAAATGAATTACCTCCCAGAGGCTTGTGTTTTATTGGGATAACTAGCATGAATGCAGGCACTTAACTTCTGATATCTAAACCACGTGACATGAGTCCACCCTCAAGGGGCAAATTGATGGTCTTTAGCAAGGCAATCATTCCATCATCATTTTGGGGAGCTTTCCCTCAATAAACATGTAAAAGGTTTTGCCTTTCTTGCTTACCTACTTTCTTAGTCTCTATTCATCTATCCTCCCCCAGAACTGTCATTGTTCAACCTGAAGATATGTGGAAATGCTACCACTTCAGTGTTAATTACGTAAAAAAGTGTTTTCCATTCATTATCAAAACAACCTCTCTTGCTCCCTAGGCTGCTAAAAAGGAGGAGGAAGGAAAAATGGTAGCAGAAAGAAGAATGTTCCTTCCAAAAGGCAAGGAGGATATTGCCAGCAGTCTTGTCTTAATCATCTCTGTAGCTTAGAGGCAGAGAGAAGAATTGGGATAGCAAGAGAAGGAATTAAAAGGCAGGTATCTGAGCCTGCATTTTGAAAAAAATTTACAAGAAAGTCATAATAGACACTCATGGTGATCAAAAATTGAAAAATCCCTTAGGAGTTCACTCTGGGTAAGTTTAGTTTGGTTTGAGGCCAAATCAGAATTAGTGTTTCCATTGAGCTGTGTTAAAATAGGTTTGGGTGTTATTTACGCATGTTTAAGCAGAATGAAAAAATGGGCATCCCACTATTTTGTGCTAATGTCTAAATAATGAGGGCTATTTTGGAACTAGAAATTCAGATTCAATGTCCAGCTCAAAAATTTATACATCCCAGTGAGAGTCCCTGGCAGGGCTCATCTTTGATTAAAAATGGCGTGAAGTAATTCTGCCACTCTCAAACCAGTGAAGGGCTGTATCAAGAAGTTGATCTGTGTTAGATGTTTTTACAAAAATCAATTACATTCCTATTTTTGAAGTCCAAAGACATATGTGAAATGGGGTGGGTGCCCAGTCTTCTCACCAGCTCTCACCAGCTTCTTCTATTGCTCAACAACAAGGACAGGTGAGGAGAAAGCCAAGTTAGGTCCACAGGCTTATGTGAGGAAGGTTGAACATCTTGCCCAGTCTTCCCTGACTCTGCTTTGGTATAACTTGTCTCTGAAGGACTATGCAGAAGATCTACTGCTGTCCCTGATTTTCGTGCAGGATGCCAAATGGATTGAGTAGGGTGCTCATCTCCTGCCCTCTCCCATCACAAAGAAAAGGTCCAAATTTGGACCTCTGCAAGGAGGAGAGATGCAAGTGTCTGTGTAGGTGAACTTCTGCTTTTTGTGGCAAAAGGACAGCCTATAGCCAGAAGAATGTCTGTCACCAGTGACCATGGGGATTAGAAGGGAATCTGAAAAAAAAAATATTAGCATTTCTTCCACCATCAAAGCTTGTGACAGTCCATGTTATTGTAGTTTTGCAAAACCAGCTGAGGGTCACTAACAGCTTTCTTAAATTGCTGAGCCACAGCGGAGGCAGGAGTCGGGCACGTGACTGTGTGAAGCGTGTGGTATTAATACCCACCCAGGTGATCAAGCTAAATATAGAAGTAATGCAGCCTTTTCTGGAAGGAGGGCATGAGATGAAAATCTTACCCTCAGCGATATGGGAGAAGAAAGGAACGCTGCAGCCTGTCTGCATCTGCTCCAACAACACCTGCAGCTTGCCGCTGGTGGGGTGGGGTGCTCCAGGCTTGAAAAACCATGGAGGAATCTCCCTTAGATTGAGTACTGCCTTGGGAGTCTGAAGAAACTATAAGCCACACTAAATGTTAACCTACCTCAGAGCGTTGTAGCAAGGTATTTATTTACAGTGTGCTATGCCTGAGATGGTGCAAACATCTGTTACTGGGTTTGTTGTTTGTTTTGCATCTGTGTGTGTGCGCTGCGGAGAAGGGAGGGGGAAAGGACTGCCAGTCTCTAAAGTTCACCCTGACTTGGAGGTTCAGGTGCGATGCTAAAGAAAAGCTGGATCGAGCCAGGTGGAAAGAAAACACTTTAAAGATAGCTAAACAATCCTCTGTTATTGTTCACAGGTGGAGCACTTAATCTAGAGTTTAAAAACCCTTGCTTTTCATTGTCTGCTCAAGGGTAAAGGAAGATTTCCCAACTTTGCATGGCTACAATAAAGGAATATAAAGCGTTTCTTCTTTCCTCGGTTGCTGTGGGGCTGTGCTGTCACCCATGAGCTGCAGTCTTAATGTTGTGGAGCAAACCCAAACCTCCAGCTTGCGCTATTTGTGACTTCTACTGTTGGCCACAAAGGGGGAGGAAGTTCTCAGTACCTGATGTCCAACCAGCAAAGCTTTTCAAAAATGCAAGAACATTGTGCCATCAGCTTTGTTCAAAACCTTTAAGGAAATAAAGAAATGCACACAGTGATAATGCACACAGTGTGCATCTCCCTAACTTCTTTCCCCAAATATGTTTGAGTAGTCTGAAAAAAACTGATTAAATCTGAAATTTAAGGATTGTCTGAAAAAGGTGTGTCAGCAGCAAACCTCAATGATTGCTCAGCTGTGGTGTTGGACGGTCTGAATGGGTGTCACCCTGTCTTCAAAAGTCTTCTTTATATTGATCCACTCCATGGCAGGCTTTGAAGTGTCTGGATGAGCAGGACCAGATATTTTTTTAGCTTGTTTAATGTGATGAAGGTGGAGGAAAAAAGGCTGACCTATTTGTACTCTGTAGCAGACACCAACGTTTGTGATTATAGCTGCTGGTGAATCAGTTAAGTGAGAAAAACAACAGAGTAACTAAGAGACTGAGCAGATCCCAGTTATCAAGAAGAAGAGGACAAATGTTTTTCTGTTTCAGTGAGGACCAAATCAGACTCCTAAATGTCCTAACATACATCCTGATAACTGGGGAATGAGACTACTCAACACATCTCCACAGCCACCTGTGCTCCTGTAATTCCTTTCAGAAAATAGCTACCTCCATTAATCTTACTCCATTTAACTGGATTAAGCGTTACCTAGGTGTTATCTGTTCTTTCTATACTGTGACCAGAAGGGAGACTGAATGCCATACATAAGCTTTTTATAGACATGCATGTACAACTAAAGAAGTACTGGAGGAGATTCATCCTCACCGAACTCCATGGTGTTGGACAGGGAGAAATTTAGCCCAATAACTTCTGAGACTGCATGGGAGCATCCCCTCCCCCGCCACCCACCGAAGTGTGTGTTTCTGTGCTTCAAAACAGGATCAGGGCTTCTTCAAATGCAACTAACCATTTGCAAAATACAAGGAACCTTCTCCTTGCTTGGTATGGTGAAGATCAGCTTTGGGGTCCCACCTGATCTGTGTGCTGGGCTTGTTTGGGCACAGCGTCAACTTCAGCAACTCAGTTTCTCAATCCTCAGCGAAACAGGAATAAGTACTTCTTGGCTCCTCACCCAAATGGTGCAAAGTTTTATTTTGCTGTATTTGAACAGCACTTTGAAGATACAAATCCCTAGCATTACGATTTGTTTCAACATGCATATCCTGATGGTAAAGTACCATGTAAAAGCCCAGCTCTCATCTCAGCCACAATGGTATTAAGAGTCATGCAAATGATTCAGAAATGTGAGTAACTCAGAGCCCATAAAAGATACCAGATGTAAGCAAAGCCAACAATAAGTCTGTGTACTACTAAGCAGCATTACAAAAGACTCTCATACCGATATATGCAGAATAATATTTGTATTGTAGGAGAAGTGTTCAGTATCCTCTCTGGCAGAAAATTGTACGTAAATCACAAAATCTTGTCTAAGATGTCCTATAAATACATAAACCTTGTGGGCTAGGCGATGAGTTGGAGACTGTTACCCAATCTGCCCTGGAGCAGGCCAGGAAAGTAGATCTGCTGCTGAAAGAGAAAGCAATTTTCCAAGATTTATAGGCTATAAACATTTTATTTACCCTCCAAAGAAGGAGTCCATGCTCGTTGCAAGAATGTGTATAGAGTACGTGTAGGGTTGGATTGTCTTTGCTTTTGCGTGACTGTGAAAATAATTTAAAGCATCCTTGGAAGCCAAGAGAGTTCAGGTGTCCTTGGGTCCCATCTTATTCATCACAGAGAATTACCACGAGGTTTCTCAGGCATGTCTGTCCTGGGAGCACTGTAGTGTTCTTACATGCCTGTGACTGCATGGAGAGCTTCTCAGACTTTAATTCTGAGCTGAGAAAATACAGATGAAACATGAATACAGAACATTTTGTTATATTTTTCAATTCAAAAACTACTGTCCAGCAAGCTGTTTCTGCTTTTAGCTTTCTAATAAGTGGGTCTACTCTAGCTGAGATATAGCACATCACCTCTAAATGCTCTGCACACTCTAAGCAATGCATAAGGGTAATGAACGGGAGTTATTTGTTAGGTGCATTCTCCAAGTTTCATTAGAGGTAGCACTAATATTTACATGTTTGCATTTCAAACGAAAGGGAGTCTATTTAATAACATCAGCGATTTGGTCAATATTGGCACAGTCTAAGTGCCAAGTGGAGAGCTGGATGACATTTTCATTAACCTCAGCACTCTCTATAGTGCAGCCTTCCTCAGGGGACTGTGTTTTCTGTCACTGTAATGTGACCAGGGCTAAGGAGGAAGTGCGGTTAGTAGGGCTGTCTGCTGAAGTTTCAGGTTGGCTCCTGAATGACATGCTAAAACTGCCTCCAAGCTTTAGCCTTCATCACTGTCAACTCCATCTCAGAAACCAGCTTGCCTGTGCTTAGTCCATTAAACATCTTATCTTCTCTCTTCTAAGACTCAGCCCCATAATTTCTCAACTCCATGTAGGAGACGTTGATTTTTGCCTCTTACCTGCCATGCCAGCCCTATCTGTGGAGCAGCTGATACCTGCTGTATCATCAATATCTGCTTGGTGTGACTATAACTTTACATTCCTAAGATGTGGTTAGCTGGGAAGAGAAATGCAATAGATTTATTTGTTTGTTGATGTCCTTGTGAGCATTCATTCTGTGTTACGTTACTTACGTGGTTTTCTGCTGCAGTCATCACAGTATTTTGCAGATAGGAGTGGAATTGGTCTTAAAAGAGCTCTGAGGAAGGCAAGCATACAGATTCCCATGTAGAGATAGAAAAGCTGAGGCACGGAAGCAAGATGACTTGCTCAAGGAGTCTGTGGAGGAAGAGTGGGAGGGGAAATCCCATCTGCCAAAGAGGGAATTAATCCAGTGTACAGGAAGCATGGGAAATGACTCAGTTGCAGATGATAAGAAAGTTGGAAGGCAAGTGAAAGCTGGTCTGAAATCTGTGTGAATGCAAGAGAGAGGAAATATATTTTCTGAAATTACTCACAAGAAAGTACCTGTACATACACAGCTGAAAGGAAAACCAGTGCCTGGGTGGGGCTAGGATTGATTTGTCAGAAAGTAAGGAGACTGTGAATTACCAGGTCGTCTCTACTTGGCTTGAACGCACTGCTGGGCAGCAGGCTTGGAGTAGAGATGCCTGCTTACAGGGAGCCTGAGTTGAAGCCTCTGAGAAAAACATCCTCTCTTGGATCAATAGTTCTGTTCACAGCAGAGGTTGCAAGACAGGGTTACAAGAAAGTTGTTATTTTGCTACTGAAAATTCTCAGTTTCTAGCTGGTAACCATTGCTGTTTTCTGCCTGTTGTATGTTACTGTGCTTAAGGTCATCTTCCTTTACATATTTTAGTATTTTTTATGTTTAAAAGTGATGGCAAAATAGTCCTCCAGCACCCTCCTAAATTTTTATCATTATGGTTTTTTACATAGTCATATTTTAGCAGAGATTTAGGTGCTGAGATAGGCACTGGACCAAGCCCCTAATTAATCCAAGGTAATTTTCCACATCAGGTATTTCCCAAACAAGTAATTCTCAATAAGATGATTTCAACTCTTAACTCCAAACTTTATGTTCTACCAACAAAACACACTTCTACCTCTGCATCATCCGATGGTCCCACGCAGTTCTTTCGATAATATGCACATTAGTGTTAGCAGTGAAAAAACTGTGTCTAAAACCAAGAATAAAATCTGTCTTAGTGAAAGGATGAAAATTCACTGTCAGCAATTACTGAATTCAGCAACCGTTATCTTGCTGGTGTTGCCGAATTATATAAGAATTAGAAGTAGTTAGGCTAAGGGTTTAGGGCCTAGTGTGAACTTTGAACCATATAGATAGAAGTACCAGTTGCTAATTGAAACAAAGTATAATAAATAACAAATGGCGCGAATGTTGCAGCCAATCACAGAAAAGATGGCACGAATGTTGCAGCCAATCACAGAAAAGATGGCGCGAATGTTGCAGCCAATCACAAAGGAGCTTGTGCGCGTGAACAGCTTGTAACTATATAAAAACCCCTGTAACTTTCTGTGATTCGACCCTGACTTTGGACATTAGTCCTCAGGTTCCGGGGCCCTCAATAAAGCACCGCATAAACGACTTCGGTTGTTTGTGTCTTCCTGGAACAGGCATCACTGGCATTAGGATTACATGGTGCTCTTAATAAACAAATATAGCACTGTCTGAGTAAAACTTGTATCTGCCAACATCGGAGGAACTTACCCATTACTTCCTTTTAGCTGCTGATGGAGTGAATACATCGGTGCAGAGAAGTACCCAAAGATACAGTGACTCTACAGGAAGGAGTAAAGCCCAGTGAAATGTGAGCCAGTATGTTTTCCCTGGGGACATTTCAGATGGCTCCTATTTCTACGTGGGCTACAGATTGTGAGCAGAGATAGTTTCATGGCAGCTTTTCTGAATCACAGAGGGCAAAGCAGAAGGCAAGTGTAAATCATTCGGACAAGGGAACTCAGTCATCTGAGTTTGGAAATCATCTATGGCTCATTTTGAGGTCAAGGATTGCAGGGAAGGTCAGTTGACTGAAGTTCTTCAGTCTTGACTTGAAGAACTTCATTGCCAACCTTGCAATGCATCTAACCCAGGTTATTTTGGTAACCATAAGGTTTAGCCTGTGTTTCTAGAGCTCATATTTGTATACATCTCAATGCTGCAATGTGCTGCTGTTACTTTATCTTCAGCTAAGAGTGAAAAGGAAGAACACTTGCCTCCCTTGTCTTTGTGATGCTGTACCTCTTCTGGGCCAGCCCAGACATTTCCTGACTGCTCTCGGTTATTATCCCCTTGTGTGCCCTGGCATCTCTCATGACCTCTGCCCAGAATATAGACTGCTGTCCAAATAAACATAGTATTTCTACTTTATCTGAAGCAACTGTCCTTCCTGGTATTCACAGATTCTTGAAGAAGCATATATTGATTTTATTAATAAAAATAACCCTCTCCTGTTGCAGTCAGTTTTAATTTACCTCAGCCCTGCCACAAAATTTCCATTGGATGCCAGTGGGAGGTGACAGAAATAAAGAAATTTAGAAACTTTTAGAAATAAAGACCCAATAAAATATAGGTAAAATGCAGCTCTAAAGGATGTAATATTTTAGATGAAAGGCTTCCTTCAAAGCAGTCCATTGTATAGCATGAAATCTTTGAAGTTGGCAAGTGCTCAGACTAGCTTCAGCATTTAGATAACTGAATATCCCTCTTTGAAACCTGATGGTGGGAGAAATTGATGCAAAGACTAAAAAATATTTGCAGAGGGAAGATGGACTGGCAGACATACACATTTTGAGATCTGAAGAAAGAATCTCTTCATAAAATTATATATTGAATTAGCTCTATTGCTTCAGCATGCAAAATAAGATTTGAACGTCCAGGTGTATTCACAATCCCTCACTAAACTACCTGTTGGGTAAATTGCAAGTCGGTCAAGAAAATGAAATGTTGTAATACATTTTTATTCCTTAGAGCCACAGTGCCAGTTTTATCCCAAGGCACTGTTAGCAGCATCCTGACCTTGGTTTACAAGCACTTAAAATGAAATTTTGTCTTGAGTATGACAAAATCCTGCACTTTCAGACATTTAGGTGAACTGTAATTCCCACCTCTTTGCAGCAACCTTTGTGCCAAAGCTGAACAGCAAACTTGGGATGAGTGCTGGGTGGGTGACAGATGTTCATTAGAGTGATGGTGCAGGCAGTAATCTCATTGCCTAATTTAAATGTCTGCATTAGAAAGCTAGTTTGCCTTGGCTTTACTTGTGGAGCCTAATTCACATGAAGTTCTGTCCAGCCCAGATATGCTCTCTGGTGAAGACTTATTTTTTTCAGCATCTCCTAAATCACCAAAGTTGTGTGCATGAAACAAGGCAGTGTGAGTACCTTGAAGGAGATAGGCACCTCGCCTGAAGAAAAAAGCTTACACCACCAGCCTCCCATGAAAGGTTAGGGGTCAGGAACTCTACTCTTCAAATGACTACAGTCCCACAGGAATGGGGGCATGAGAAGATGAAGAAATCAGCAAAAACAGAGGAGGAGGTTTCAGAAGACAACACATGGCCAGGAATGGGGTAAGGGAGCTGAGAACTATGTTAATAACTGGGAATGTATTCGGTTTCAAAATAAAAAGTCCTGTGGATTCATCCCCGAGCTCTCACTGAATGTCCCACTGCATATTCAGTCCCTACACAGGACGAAGAGTTTCTCTTAGGACAGGCTGGGGAAGCCTGTGTGGTACCACACAAGTGTGGTGAGGTGGGTTCCAAACCTACCTGCCAGCTGTGGATTTTAATCCAATGCTGCAGCAATTCCTTACTGGGAAGAAGAGAAAGCGGGTGAGTGAAAATATGTTCTGAAGCTTAGCTTACAGATAGAAAGATCATCTGGGGGTATAAGAGAAAATGCAACTGGTAGTTTGACCTTTTGAGTATAGTGGAGAGGTGATATGGGATGTGTTATTAGAAGAGCTAAACAACACATTAGGCATCAAAGAAGATAGCACTGGAGTTGTCTCTGATGCACCTAGGATGCGACTCAGGGGGATTTTAATACACAAATGGAGAAGAAGGGGTTGCAGGAGGAGAGGCAGCAAATACACAGCTGGGACACCCTGTGTCAGCTTTCATAGATAGCCACAGACTCTAAGCATAAAGAAATCAGTGCCATGAATAAGCTTCCCACTATTTTGTAGGTGATGACCCTGCTGTGAGCTCTCCCTGTGCCCAGCAGAGGCAAGGCAGGCTGGCTGAGAATTTTGCACTGGCAACTGCCCCTCCCTTGAAACACCAAGTGGGATTTCTGCTTTCTGAGAAGAAAACCACACTGGAGTTCTGACCTCATAGGAAGTCAAGTGAAAATAGACCCAGTCATCCACAAGAACATCGGATCTGGGAAGAAAGTGTGGTGAAGGTCAAAGCAGAAAGACATGAGATAAATTCAAAATACATGTAGTCTAACTATTAGGGTGTAAAGGAGGAAACTCCTTTGGGGCAAATGAGAGGAGATTTATAAATCTTCTCTTGATACATGGAAAAGAACTGCTATATTTGGAAGGATATATTTGAAGCAGCCTAATGTTACTTAAGGATGAGCCAGCTTAAGCATATTTATTACCAACTCTTTGTAACATGCAAAGTCACAGAAAACCAGATTTGATGCTGAGCCCTGAAAAAAACAATGAATAATAAAAACACTGCAGAAAGAGAAGGAAGGATTTGCCACTAAGCAGACCCTCGTACCAGGCACGCAGGATCTTAATATTTGGTCTGGTTTTTGTGTATCATTGTTTGATTTCCAAACTTCCTATCTGATAACATGTAAAGGAATGTGTATTTTAGACAGCTACCTCATTAGAGCACAGATTTGTTTTCTAGAAAGCCGGATGTTTTTGATGACATATAAGAATGCTGTAGCTAAAAAGTATTAAAATGCCAAGCCAGCTACACATGTTAAAGCAGAGTGAGCCTACATGGGGACATTGTGCAAATAGCTGCACTTCCTTCCAGTGGTCTGGAAATTATTGCTTGGCTTTCCTTGTCAAATGAAAAATGTGCTAGGTTAAAAATATTAGTTTGTACCTTACACGATTTTAATTTTTGCATTCAAAAAATGGAGAATAAACTCCTCCATTTTTAATAACACTTTCAGATTTTCCAAAACCTCAATCCTCCTCATTGCTCTGCCCCCGTGTCACTTTGGAAGGTGGCTGTTGGGACCTGGAGGGGAGAAAGGGACCTGTCAAAGCTCTCCCACAGTGTCGTGAGTAATTTAAAAGATGTCTTTTTAAAATCTCACAGAACATTAGGTATTTCTGATTTCTCTCTCAGATTTGAAATAACTATTCATTTACAAACATCTGAGTATCTCCCTCTGCAGAAATGTGTTCTTATGAGATAATAAGCAGCAGCTCTTTAATATACATCAATCAGAAAAGGAAGGTTAAAGAAAACGTGCCCCCCCCGATGAGCAACAGTGGGGAACTTGTATCAATGGATGAGGAGAAGGCGGAAGTGAAGTTCTTAACAACTTTTTTGCCTCAATCTTCACTGGCATCCCCTTTCCTCCTAGCTTGCATGTTCATGGCCCACAAATTGGAGACCAGGGTGACAAAGTCCCTCTCACTGTAAGTGAAGACAAAGTATGTGATCAGCTGAGGAACCTGAAGATATACAAGTCCATTGGACCTGATGAAATACATCCCAGAGTCCTGAAGGAACTGGCTGAGGCAGTTGCCAAGCCACTTTCCATGATATCTGAAAAGTCAGGGTGGTCAGGTGAAGTCCCCGTGGACTGGAAGAAAAGAAATATCCCACCCATTTTTATAAAAGGTAAAAAGGAGGACCCTGGGAACTACTGACCTGTCAGCTGTACCTCTGTGCCTGGGAAGATCATGGAACAGGTTAGATGCCGTGCTTGGGCACATGGAGGACAGAGGTGATTCTGGACAGCCAGCATGGCTTTACTAGGGGCAGGTCCTGCCTGACTAACCTAGGGTCCTTCTATGATAGGGTGACTATGGCGGTAGATAAGGGACGACCTATGGATGTGATCTATCTGGACCTCTGTAAGGCTTTTGACACGGTCCCCTACAACATCCTGCTCACCAAATTGGAGGG
>VZTM01023424.1:121666-192046 GCA_013400555.1 Jacana jacana | reverse complement strand
ACCATGAGGGTGGGGGACCACTGGAACAGGTTGCCCAGGGAGGTGGTTGAGGCCCCTTCCCTAGAGATATTCAAGGTGAGGCTCGACAAGGGAGGCCCTGAGCAACCTGGTCTAGTTGGGGGTGTCCCTGCTGACTGCGGGAAGGTCAGAGTAGATGACCATAGAGGTCCCTTCCACCATGGACCATTCTATGATTATGTACTAACATCTCACAAGTGTTTAATTTTGTTGGAGGAGACTTTTAAATTATAGGTGCCCAAGATAGTAATTTTCTGATTTATACAATTAGATAGATATGTATCAATCAAGTATGAGAACGTGGAAGAGCTGAAACATCACTTTTATAAAGCAAAGATATAACTAACTTGAATTATTTTCTGTTCCCTAAGGATATGGAAGAAGACAATATTGTGGCAAGGAGTAGTTCATTGAATGTATGTGACAATCAGGAGCTTGCCAAAAGCCTCTCAGAGACATGCTTAGTAATGTTAATTCTTGTGATCATATCAAGCTATTCATCTCTTGTCAATTCAGATGGCTCTCCTTCTGGGGACAGCCCATCTCTCAGCTGACATTTGATGTGTACTGTGGTAGCATCGCTGCAACTCTGACAATGAAGGAAAGGTACAGTAGATTAGATGAAGCATCAGAAAGATGTTGTGTCAGTGTCACTTATCAGCAGCGAGGGCCAGTCTGGTGACCGCAACTTCAAAAAAAAATCAAAGATTTGGGAGAGAAAGACAGGCATAAGCCAAGAGCGTCAATCTGAACCATAGCTTCTTTTCACACATGGTTCTGTAGTGCAGTGCTGGCATGTTGCACCAGCAAGACTCCCAGTCCCTTTAAAATCTGAGATCCTGTGTTCCTGGATTAAAGATACATAGATGATGAAATACGCTGCGACGTGAAGAGTTTTCTCTGTCACTACTAGCTAGCAGGGGCATTAACTGAACTCATTTCCTCCTCCCTTTCGCAGGACATCAGCAAAAGGGAAACAGCAGCGACTTGCTGGAGCCAGGGGGAGGATGCATCCCCGTGAGGGCAGTGCTTTTTGGGGTGTGGTGTGGGGCTGGCATAGGATCCTGTGGGGCATGTTCTGTTTACATCACTTGCATCAACTTACCTTACCTTCTTGCTATATGCATTGACCCTTGAAAAGACAGCCCTGCTGATTGCAGCTGCTCTTGCTGCAGTCATTTAACTCTTTCATAGTGAATCCAGAGAAGCTGACTGGAAGTCTTCTGTAACTGTATCATTTTCTGTAATTGATGTTTTAAATATACTGGACTTCCATATAATGACAGCAGGCCTTTGAGCAAGGCCATCAAGAAATTAAAATGAGAGAAAGCCTTGGCAGTTTCTAGGACACAAGTAAGGCATATAGACCATTTAATAGATTAAAGAGAAATGTAATTTTGTTTGGAGTGGAAAAATGCTAAGGAGCAATGAGAAATTTTGAGGGCTGAAATTACTCAGAAATTTCCAGAATCATAGAATCACTCAGGTTGGAAGAAGCCCTTGGGATCATCAAGTCCAACCATCAGCCCTACTCTACAAAGTTCTCCCCTACACCATATCCCTCAACACCACATCTAATCTACTCTTAAACACAGTCAGGGATGGTGACTCCACCAGTTCCCTGGGCAGCCAATTCCAGTGACTGACCACTCTTCCTGGAAGAATTTTTTCCTAATGTCAAGCCTAACCCTACCCTGCTGCAGCTTGCAGCCATTCCCTCTCATTCTATCGTTGATTACCTGTGAGAAAAGACCAGAAGCAAGCCTCTCTACAATGCCCTTTCAAGCAGTTGTAGAGAGTGATGAGGTCTCCCCTCAACTTCCTCTTCCTCAAACTAAACACTCCCAGCTCCTTCAATCGCTCTTCATAAGATTTATGCCCCAGGCCCTGTACCAGCTTTGTTGCCCTCCTCTGCCCTTGCTCCAGCACCTTGAGATTTCTCTTGTGTTGAGGTGCCCAGAACTGGACACAATACTCAAGGTGTGGCCTCACCGGTGCTGAGTACAGGGGGACAATCACCTCCCTACTTCGGCTGGTCACACTGTTTCTGATACAAGCCAGGATGCCATTGACCTTCTTAGCCACCTGGGCACACTGCTGGCTTATAATCAGCTGTTTGTCTACCAGCACCCCCAGGACTTTTCTGCCAGGCAGCTCTCCAGCCACACTTCCCCAACCCCAGGGTTGTTGTGGCCCAAGTGCAGGACCTGGCACTTCGCCTTGTTGAAACTCATGCCATTAACATTGGCTCATTGATCCAATCTATCCAAGTCCCTCTGTAGAGCTTCCTTGCCCTCATGCAGATCAAATACAGAAATTACTGTAGCTTCTAGATCCACCTAGGGTTGTAGGTTTTTTCCTTTTGACTGCACATGTCTTTCAGATAAAAAAAATCCAGGTCTATAAAAGAAAAGAAGTTTCTTCCATGAGGATGGAGAAATACTGGACTATTAGCATAGGTTGCCCAGAGAGGTTGTAAAACCTCCATCTTTGGACATATCCAAAACTTGACTAGGCATGGTCCCAAGCATCCTTCTGGAACTGGACCTGCCTTGATGATGAAGCTGGAGTAGAAAACCTCTGGAGATCCCTTCCAACCTGTGTGACTCTATGCCAACAGCAGTGTGTGGTTTTTTATTTGCATATCAAATACTAGTAGAGATGGATCTGTAGGTTTAGTGATATTATGTGTTAATATAACAATTTTAAAGGTCTCAGCACGATCTTTTTCTGTATTATCTTTAATACAATTTTAAAATAAGGGAAATAACTTCTACTCTAGTTCAATATCAGCTAGGTAAGTCAATACACAGACAAGTACTTGTGCTGCCTGGAAGCCTCAATCAGACCAGTTGCATGTACAGCTGCAACCCTGGGCACAGTAACTAGAGCGATAACAGCAACTCTGATTTCAGGCCTCAGCTAAATTCTGAAATGCCAGCCTGCCAGAAGATGGCATTAATTTATTTAAGGGGATGTCATTATATCATCGCGTCGAGCAAACACGTGGGCACATGTCAGAGAGACCTTGTAGGGCATGGTGAATGATGTGTACCTACAGCATGTGGATGGCTTCACGCTGGAGGAAGGTGAGCATTTAACCCCATTCAGCACTGCCATGCAGGACAGGATGTGAAGAAGGATAGGTTCCTCACTCAAAACCATGTAAAGCATTTTTTTCGTCTAGTCAAAATATAATTACAGAGATTGGAATTTGGCTGTGAAACCTGGGCTAGCCTCTCTACAAAGGCAAAGTGAGCCAAGTTATTGAATCCTGGTCCTTGGAGGTGCCTTTGGGTTTTTACACCATGAGATCCTGAGGCTGTCCAGTCTCTTTTTGAAGGATGCTTTTACAATTAAGCTAAAAAGTTATGTGAATTTTTTAAAACTTTGTCTACTTATGCTTACATTCCTGTTGAATCTAAAGTCAAAATGCTTCTATGAGAGTGACAGTTTAGATGTAAGTGAAGGGCCAAATGAAAATTATGTAGAGATCTCATTTGACAAGGCCATTTCAGACAAAAGAAATGTTAAACAAATAGCCTTACACAATGGGAAATGGTGAACTTCTGCTGAACCTTGCTGATGGCTGAGTGCCAAAGGAAAGTTTGAAGCTACCCGTATGTTCTCTTTTGGAAATCTCTCTGGTTTTAATGTCTGGCATTTGTATACCATTTTAAATGGAAAATGAAGAGTATTTAATTATCTTTCCAGGGTATGACAGCTCGCTGATAGAAATTAAAATGCCTGCCCAGAACTGTTCTTCACAGAGTGAAAATCCTGCATACTAGTAGTTACACAGACGATATAAACCTAGGCCATATTAAGCCATAAACAAATAGCTGAGACTAGATGATTTTGCAACATAATGATAGTATCAAAGAAAATTAAAACATTCAGGTGTATGACCCTGGATGAGTGTTGCTTTCAAACTACAATCTGCTGCCACAAGCAGTAAAAGCCGTCATGGTCTGGGTAACTTTTCAGAATTGCCTACTTGGCGAGGCAATGCAAGGCAAGAGATGTGGGCAGAAACGATGTCTTTTCTTAGGATTGATGGAATTAGAATAAGCTTTTTGGCTTTCAAGACCACTTGTCTTTAAAATTTTAAAATTTAAAACTAAAAGTGTGATTTCTTTACTTAATGTAATCCAAATCCTGGCCAGCAATATAAACTCTGCCTGTCAGGAAAAGGCTCCAACAACCAACCACCTTGTCACCTTCTGATATTCCAGACTTACAGTTCTTTATGCCGTTTCAGAAAAGCTGCTGTCTAATATTTTAAATATTCTGATCATTGCTATCTGCAGTAACTGCAAAGACCAAATTACATAAAGGATTGATCCCATAAAGTAAAATTAACTATTTGAAATGGAAAGCTGCCATCACAATCTGATGACAACAATTAAAGTTGCAGAAAATGCAGTGCTCTGTTTGAGGCAAAGGAAAGACAGAACCTTACCCAGATTGTGTTAAGGTGTGTGCTGGTCATTATAATTTTAACTCAAGACAGGCCTGAGCTTTAAATCTGAGATTCAAAGACAAGTGTCCCGAAAGGCTGTAAAGTGCTTAGGTGCAGGTTTGAATCCCACCCCAGCCCCCATTTTTAGTAAGAACATTTAGTTCTCCTGGTAGAAGAAGGAGGGATACCTCAGAAGGCTCACAGCTTTGAGGCAAAGATGTTTCTAGCCATAGTTGGCAGAAGCCCGTAGATTTGCTGGAATTACAACCCAGTTTTCCTTATCCCTCTTCTATGATGCCTACAAAATGTATGGCCATAATTCATAGAATCATAGAATGGTTAGAGTTGGAAGGGAACTTCAAGATCATGGAGTTCCAGCTCCCCTGCCATGGACCTCCCACTACACCAGGTTGCTCATAGTCCCGTCCAGCCTGGCCTTGAACACCTCCAGGGATGGGGTATCCACAACTTCTCTGGGCAACCTGTTTCAGCGTCTCATCACCCACACAGTAAATATTTTCTTCCTAATATCTAATCTATATCTCCCTTCTTTTAGTTTAAAACCATTACCCCTCTTCCTATCACTACATTCCCTGATAGAGTCCCTCCCCATCTCTCCTTCAGGCACACTTTAGGTACTCCAAGGCTGTTGTAGGTCTCCATGGAGCCTTCTCTTTTCCAGGCTGAACAACACCAACTCTTTCAACCTGTCCTCATAGGAGAAGTGTTACAGCCCTCTGATCATTTTTGTGGCCCTCCTCTGGACCTGGTCCAACTGGTCCATGTCCTTGCTGTGCTGAGAACTTGGCAGACTTGGCAGAATAAGGCAGACACCACCCTTACAGTAAATAATTTCTTTCTAGTATCTAAGTATCTAATCTAAATCTCCCCTCTTTCAATTTAAAACCATTACCCCTCATCCTAACGCTACACTCTCTGGCAAGAGTCCCTCTCCAGCCCTCCTATAGGCTCCCTTCAGATACTGGAAGGAGCTCAAGGGCTCTCAGATCATGGCTTAATGCACTAGTGAAGGCAGACTAACTCTACCTGCATGCTCCCCAGTCCTCCCAGGCTTTAGCAGCTCAGGTCTTCAGAGGGAGTTTTCTGGTTGGGATTCTGAGGAACTGCCACAAACCCAGCTGCAGGTAAAAATTTCCCAGGTGAAATCGCTGGGTTTGACCTGTTCTGCTTGGAGAAATGTTTCTGCTCTCCTCACCTGGCACAAGTTCCTGAGGTGAAGAAGTGTGGCTGCCAATCTGGTTGTACCAGTAGCTTTAGGGGATGCCATTACACTATGGGTCATATTGCTAGTCAGGGTACACAAGTGCCAGTGCACATCCTTCTATGTGAAATGTCAGGGGATACAATGAAATACCTATTACACAAAATGGTCCTGACCAGTAGTTTTTCTTCTGAGGAGATGCTGGTTAAAATTTCATTGTGAATAGCAAGCAGAGCAAGATAGGTTTGTCTTTCTCATTAAATCCCCCTTTGCAGAGGTGATTTGACCCCAAAGAGTTGTAAAAATAAATCACAAAGCAGATCAGCCTTTCATGTGGGTCAGACTGCAGCAAGTGGCAGGTGTTTTAATGCAAGATACACCTGAATCCACAGAATCCTTGCAAGATAATTGCCCACCTCCCATACTTAGCAGACAACTGTTGGACACTTTCCAGTATGATGACACACTCAGGGCTGTTTTCAGGAACAAATTATAAACATTTCTAGCTACAGGCTAAATACAACTTGGTTTGCCAAGTGCAGTCTCTTCCCTTGGTTTGCCAAGTGCAGCTGAATGTGAGATGTATGTATACTAGAGCAGGAAGGCCCATGAACAACTCACCCAGCTTTATGTCCCTTTTCTCTGCAAAAATAGTAATCCACAGCACAGAAGTTACTGCAGGAGCTCTGTTTTTATGCATGAGAGCTTGTTACTTCAGTGCTGTCCTACCCTGATTGACAAGCATGGGCTCTTCCACTACATGTTCTATCTGCCATTTACAATACTAAATGTACTCAGCTAAAAGTAGAAAGCTTTGATGCTGTTTTCTAGCTGCTAGCTTTAAATTTAGTCCAATTAACTCACTGCTTCTCTGAGGCCCTCTCTATTACAAAGACTGTATCTGCCACATCAGTCTTATCTGCTCCAGCCCAATAGCTTCAGAGCTGTTGAGAAGGTTCAGAGTAGAAGAAAACCTAGCTTGAGCTCTCCTGGCTGCCAACTGTTGCTGCTGTTGCGTGTGCTGGGGCAAGAAGGAAAAACCGCGGAAGTCTATGTTCTCTTCAAGCAGAAAACAACCATAAATTCAGGTGGATCACATTGGCTGAAGGAGAAGGTTGCCTTCATCACTGAAACTGCACTGACAGCCAGGGCCAGGCTACAGCTCTTCCCCACTCTGTGGTCGTGGCAAAGTCATAAATGGATCATTACTGAGCCCAACACACCGGGACCATCAGTTGTGACTGAGGTTGTGACAGGAGTGTGGGAAGAGCACTATTGGCTCTAAGGCTTCAGTAAATTTGTATTTGCTGTTCAAAGGTTTCAACTGCACCTCAAAATGGGAAGGTGAACAACGTTTGCTGTGCAGAACTATTTGTAACAAAGCTGCGTTCCAGGATTCCCCTCCCCAGAAACAAAATGTTCCTACACAAGGGTGGTGTGGGGAGGGTTTTTGCTTTGGAATATGTTGCATAGGGAAAAAAATCTACTATTGTGCCTGACGTGGATTTTCTACCTGGACTTTTGTAGCTATCTTTTCATGGCTTTGCACTGTATGGTTTCAGGCAGCAGTGTGGCAACTACAGCAGTGTGGGGATCCAGTTTGGCTCTCAGTGTCAGCAGGTATGATGCTCTGTGTGAAGGGGGCAAGAAATCTCTGAGCATATTCTTTTTCTTCTGGTTAATAATCAGAGCACAAAATTATATCAAAACCACTGTTTGGCAGCCAGCCAATTTTCTAATCCTCTCTCAAAAAGGGAGGAAAAAAAAAAGAAGAAAAAAAAGCTTAAAATTAAAATCACAAATACTGTGAATTGCTACCAAAAACCCCATCAAACCCCCAAGCTGCTTCATGAAGCCCAGTTTCCTGCAGGCTGTCTTCTATTGCCACACCCCTTGCACTGCCATAGCCTGTACCAGCAAACCTCTTAAGAGCATACGATCACAAATGCTAAGCTTTTGGCTTTCCTCTCCTCAGCTCCTGGACTTTTCCTTTCACCAGTTCCAATCTGATATCACCTGTGGCCCCCACGGCACCGCGTATCTCTTCTTTTCTTTTAGTGCCACTGAGGCAGAAGGCAGCACAAGCTGTTCCCTGGAGCTTTTTGCCTGTGGATTAGGTGGTGGCTACTACACCCATGACCAGCAGCATAGGAAGAAAGTTCTCCCTGCCTTTCCCTTTGCAGCAGCATCAATAGCATCACTTTTCTCTATGTTTTCCTCTGTTTTTATGAAATTTAACTTTTTAAAGATCTTTACTGCAGCTTGCTTGCTATCTTGGGTTAAAGCTGATCCCAGTCTCATCCTAACAGCCTCATTTCCACAGGAAACTAGGCTAAAAGACTTCTCCTCGCCTGCACTTGGAAGCTGCCAGTTTGACAAGCTGCCAGAGCTTGCCTGACAAAAGCAGACCTCTTTGCGCTTCCTCCTGCAATTACTTTCCCATGGAGCCCAAAGGTGAACTGCCAGGCCATTGATCTCATTGCAAACAAGGTATTGGCAGCAGTGGCAGGAGATCTCTGTGGGGATGAAATGGCACATGCTGGCAGCTTGTTACGTTGATCTGGTACTAACTGGTCCCTAAATGAGGAGGAGTCACTGAAAGTGAGCCATAGGCCGTTTGACTTGTTTCCATTAGTAGCTCTGAAAAAGTCACCCGCTCAAAAGTTACACAAGGCATATCACAACTTCATCTCAGCTTCAGCTCCCTTGCAAGTTCATCCTTTTAAAGCAAGAACCCTTGCTTTAATCTTTAGAGGAGCACTCAATGCTAAGACAACACAATAGTCTGCTTCTTCCTTCATATTTGGTGACCGATCCCATTTCTCTGTTCTCAGCACACGATTGTGAGGCTGATGTAAGATGGAGCTGTTCTTTTCTCTACATTCTGGTGAGTGGTGTGTCCCCAGTCTGCTAGGCTGGGGACTGGCACTGTGACTGTCCTGTGGACAGGGAACTAAAGAACCTAAAGGTAAGGGCCCAGCCCTCTGTGGTTTTGAATGTTCATCTGCCTAGGCTCTGGCTCTCTGAAGACACCCTACACCCTCTGCAGCAGCAGTGACAGAACTGACAGTGACTCAAGTTGCAGCTATGAACGATGAGCATTTCTGTAAATTAGACAAGCAGGATCTCAAGCCAGTCAGCAGAAATCTGGGGAACTATTAGCCAGAAGCTGTCTCTGAGAAATGTGTTGTACGAAACCCAAGTAATAGCGGCAGTGGTGGCAGCTGTGGAGTTTCCATCACCTGGACCGTATGGTCACCGCTTGCCTTCCTGCAGGCTCTGTCTCACTCTACAGCAAAGAGGAAGGGGTCCCACAGGGCAGAGTTTCCATCCTCACACAGACCTTTTCTCCCCAGGCTGACACTGAGCACATCCATTCCCTGCACCCTGCAAAATGCTGCATGTGGGGGCAAAGCCGTTTCTTTTTAAACTGGGTATTGTCTGTAATGGAGCTGACAGCCCAGCCCCACAAAGCGTTCTCTTGGCACCACGTGGGGACAAGAAACTGTGGCACAGAAGTCCTTGACTAGTTGGTGATAGAATTTGGGACCATCACCCAATTTTGCAGCAGAAGGCAGTGTCATGTCAAACCACACATTAACCACACATTCCTGAGGTCTGTCTGCTGCACAGGGGAAAAATATGTGTGAGGCAGTGATCAACAGCTGAGAGAACCAATTTAAGCTGGATATGAAACTTTAATGTTGGCATTTCTAAAGTGCTTGAATTCACAAACCTAACAGCACCAATTTAACACTGATGTTTGTAATTGTTCAGGCTTTTTAAAAGGAAACTGAGGTCCCCAGCATACCCTGAAATCCCACCTTGTCCTCATCAGAACCTACCCAGACTACCAACAAGGCTGGAATCTTTCAATGTGCTCCCCCAGTCTCTGGCACATGCGCTTGCAGAGTAGCTGGTCGTGGTGGTTGTCTCTTGGAGGAGATGGATGGGCCATTTTGAGGTTGGCCGTCACAGCTGATTGCTGGCAGAAAAGTGATGAAAAGACACAGTGAAGGGAACATGCTTACCAAGACATGGACACAGCCTGGGAACCAACAGGAGGAATGGGAATTCTGTGTCAACTGTAGGGCTGCAAGTATATTGGGATGATGGGGGGAAGGTGGGATAGGTCATTCAACTGGAGGGTGTTTGGGAAGGACAGTCTGGGAAGGGGAGTCGCTCTGTGTAAGAGGGCAGAGGAAATGGATGGAGATATGCCCAGGGATGGATGACAAGCCAGCTGAGAGCTTGTAGGTCAGGGTTACTGAGCAGACCAACATGGGTGATTTTGTCATGGATGTCAAAGGATTGTGATCAGCAGCACAAAGTTCTGCTAGATGCCAGTCACTGGTGGTGTACCCCAGGGGCCAGTCCTGTTTAACACCATCCTTAATGACCTGAATAATGGGGCAGAGAGCACCCACAGCAAGTCTGCAGATGACACAAAGCTGGGAAGAGTGGCTGATGGACCGTATGGGCATGCTGCCATCCAGAGGGACCTCAACAGGCTGGAGAAATAGGCTAGCAGGAACTGCATGAAGTTGAGCATAGAAAAGTGCGAAATGCTGCGCTTGGGCAGGAACAACCCCAGGCACTAGTATGTGCTGGGGGCCAACTGTCTGGAAATCAGCTTGACAGAAATCCTTCCATGGCTTCCACATCTTGGCTGGGGTGTCCTCATTGAGCTCAGATTAGGGGAGCAAGTGGGCAACCTGCCTGCCAGTGCTCCTCACCAAAAACACCATGGCAGCTCTAACTGTGTGGATATATGCAGATAACCATGTAGATAACTTAGATGTTACAACAATAATTTCAAGAGTTTGGCATGGCATTTGTTGCATTGTTGAAGGGACACAGGCTCCTGTTCAAGGCGTGCAAATGGAAACCAACAGGAGCTTGTGCATGATCTGATTCATAGCCTTCTGCTTTTACCTTCTACCTCTAAGCCATTTGCCTATTTTAATCCATCCAGAGATGGGATCAGGACCATGCACCATTTTTTCCATGATGCTTGTCCATGGCAGTAAAGTCACAACAGCTTTTTTTAACATTAGAAACAGAACAAGGTAATAACTGCACCCAGAACCCTGCGAAGATCAAATTGTCAATGTCTGCAGAAGTCTGTGAAATGCTGAGGTTTCAACATTTTCTATTTTCTTATCGAAAGCTGAGATAGTGAGTGAGAGCACAATGGAAATGGCTGGAGAACCTGAGTGTTGTCAAGAGAGAGGCTTTCTCCTGAATTATTCAGAGCTGTCAACTAGAAGCAAGTCTGTGAGATGAGTGAGTTGACACCCACCATGGCATTCATTTTGGTTTAGTTTACACTGAGGCCAGATTAGTGGTAAATTAATTTTCACTGTCCATACACAACCATAGCTCCTCTGCTGTGTCACAACTTACAACTTTATCATCTACTGATACACTCATGTCAAAACAAAAAACCTTGACAAATTAGTTGCCAAAGGCATCATCATACCATAATATGGGTATTACTTGTCCCCAAAGTCTGTCTGTGCAGAGATGCTTCACATTTCACATCCTATTCTTTCCTGCTTCACTAGTTTTTGAGTCTGTTTAGGGAGGACAAATTATATAGTCAAAAATTACACTTGGTGGGTTTCATGGCTTAGCCAGAAAAGTCTGCACTCAAAACATGGCATTTAGTCCATGTGGCTGTCCCAGTAAGCAATAATCATAAAAAAAAAAAAACTCTGGGAGAAGCAGCTGGCTTGATTTTTATCTTGGTTTTCTAAATTATGCACATAAATCATGTTTCTAAGTTTACCCTTTATAGAGAAAGGCAGAAGTTTAACTGGTGTTTCCCTCTCTAACTGCTTTGGCCACAAAAGTTTCCACTGGTGGAACAAATTCCTTCCAAATGCCAGTGAGCAGCCTTAAACTCCACAGCATCCTCTGCAAGCCCACAGGGGAGCCTTGCCCCACAGTGGGACCTTCAGCTGCTGCATTTCGGCCTGGTGGTACTCGAGAGAAGGAGTATTTATTTCCTCTGTTCCTCTGGGAGTTTCAGAGCCATCACTGCTATTTACAGGCTGATGAAGCTCGGCACGATGCGGGTACGTACGTTCTTGGGTTTTTCCACTTGCTCTGGGTGTCTGAGGCACTGCAGTTATGTTGTACATTTGCCCAGCACAGCAAGGTTTCTTGAGAGAAAAATGGAGAAATAAAAGAGTAAAGAAGTGTCCTCAAGTTTTGTAGTCCTTTAGACCAATTTGAGCTATGTGACTATAACTTTAGCAATCAAAATTGTGATGTAGGAGTTAGTCTGGAAATGATCAAAGAGTATAGATGATGTTTCTTGTTCTTCAGGTAATACAAACACTTTTGCTAGATGAAAACTGGAAACAAAGCCGGGCTATTCATAGGGATGACAGCCAAAGGCTGGGCTGCAGGAGGTGTTGGTCAGCAGAGGCACTTGCTGGACTCAGCTGGGGCATCCTCAGTCTTCTTGCTTCCCTTTTGCAGTGATGCTGCTGAACTCAGCCAGGCAAGAAGACCTGACCAGTCATTTACTATGGGTTTTTCCAGCCCACTCAAGCATGGACACAGGCAAGAGAAGGATGCCCATGGGCTCCTGTGGGTAGGAGGACAGACTAACTAGGGGTGCTTCTGAAAACCCCACCATGGCAGGTTGTATTCAGGGTCCAGGCTGCTCCCTGGCTCCTCTCAGACAAGATTGTCAAAGTTACTGCTTTCAGTTGCATTTGTAACTGGTGTCAAAGACCCCTCAGTCCACATTATTGCTATCCCTTTCCTGTTTCCAGTGATACTCATGATCTGCTGCTTTGGATTTGCAACTGAAGTCATGTTCAGTCAAGGTTTACAGGTGGAGAAGAATGATCACACTAAAACTGGGTTTACCAAACCAGGATCTTCTTTCTAATTTCATTGCCAGTTTTTCTAGCACTGGAAACACAAATTGTCCAAACAGCATGTCCAAATGCCTTTTGTGAGGCATTGCTTGTGGTGGCATCTGAGCCATACCTGTCCTCCAGCTCAGAGTAACCTCAGCTCAGCATCCCTTCATTTTGGTAGGCTTCATTCCAGTTTCCCTACAGAGGTGGGCCAGCCTCAGCCTGGCTAGAGCTGAGCAGGGCCAAGAGGAGAGCAGAGGAGAACAGGAACATCAAAGCAGTGCAAGGGTCTGTTTTCCTTTCAACATAAAGATGTCTCCCATCATAGCTAATCATGGCAATCGTGCCTGCAAAGAGAGGTCAGAACAGACTCCGCAGCAGGTAGAGGGCTAAAGTGATTGCTCAACCCTTTGCTGGTAGTGGCTCCTTGGATCAGTGAAATATCTGGACATGTGACAAGTGGCATTTTCTAGGATACCCTCTGAGTGACTCCCAGATCTCACATCTCCATTCCCCAGGGTTTCTGGAAACAAAGGGTGAGTATTTTTCTCATGATGTTTTTGGTGTTCACATGCCAGGAACTGACAGGAAAGACTGAGCATGTTATTTTAATTTTTTGTTTAAACTATTTTTTTAAAATCTCATTAAGACTTTGGCTGCAACAGAGCGATGACTCGGGACACAAGAGGAGTAACATTTTCCAGCCTGCTGGACGTAGTGTATCAGAGCCCAGGGCGGTGCCAGCATTTTGATGGTGATGACTTGAGCTGTATGGAGCCTTGGATGTGGTCAGCTCTCCCAACCCTGCCAGCGCCACTTGTCATCCTGACCTTATGTTCCAGTTTGAGAGCAAAAGGGCCTATTTTTTCCTTTCTGTTAATTTTAAAGAGATAAATATAGCCAGTCAAGTGACCTCCTACTCCCTCAGAAATCTTTAAGCTTAAAGCTGAAAATGTGAAATTTAGCAGTAGCTCTTTTTTATTTATAGGCTGCTCATTGTTTTGCTTAGCATGAGTCTATGTTGTGTGGCTTCAAACACAGTTAATTACCACGAGGTCAGCTAGCTCTGCTTAACAATGTCACAAGTCTTTATTTTGCTAAACAGTGATTTTCAAAAAAAAAAACCAACCAAGCAAACAAACCAGATTTTAGAAATAACAATACAGCACAAATACACAGCAATAGTGTTCAGTGTTGAAATATGACTGAAGAGAGTTTTGAATAAAGTTTCCCAAATATACAAATATACACCGACATCTACATAATTCTTTCCCCATTGAACTCACTGGGGCTTGGGTATGGATTTCACCCTGGCACTGATATAGCTCCCACCAGGTAAAGAATCAGGCCTCTGCTTTTACCACCCAACTCATGAGCTGCAGGCAAGAAGAGGTGGTCATCTAGAAGGAAGAAAAGCTATTGCTTGTAACAACAGCTCTGAGGAGGACCTGAATGAGCAGTGCTGACCAAAAATAGTCTGTGATACAAAATGGGATTGAAGTCGAGACCCTTCCTAGAACTGTCCAAAGCTTTTTATTTTCCCTGTGGTGACTGCAGGATTGCTAGGACACGTGTTTGTTAGTCTGCAGGAGATTATTGTAATGAATAATAAATGGATGTGACAGAACCCCGAGGTAACTCAGTGACTCTGGAACTGCTTCCCAGTTCCCCCATGTTTGGCTTTAGTTATCTCTGATTTCTGCCTTCTGCTATTCACAGAAGAATGACAATAAAAGATGACTGGGACATTACTTTATTAAAAAAAAAAAAGAAACTGAAACTGAAACTATAAACCTGATTGTTGTTTAGGAAAGACTTTTCATAAGGTTCAGGGAAAGGAAAGGAGGATGGTTGTGGTGCCTCCTTGGAGAGACAAGCTTTTTCCCAAACCTCAGCCTTTGAAATCACGTCTTGTGTCACAGAAATGTGTTGGCAACTTCTTTCGAGAAAGCTACAATGAAGTTTTTGGATGAAATCAAACTAGTAAAGATCACCAGATCACAAAAAAATTGAGGCTGGAAATATCTCCAGGTGGCTCTGGAAATATCTAATCCAACCCTCCTGCTCAAAGCAGGAACAGCTGGACCAGGCTGCCCAGGACTACATCCAGACAGTGCTTGAATGTCTCCAAGGTTGGAGACTTCACAGCCTCTCCTGAAACCTGTTGCCTTTTTTATCCATCTTCAGAGTAGACAGTGAAGTTTTTCAAAACAGACAAGTTTTTCTTACGTTTAGGCGGGATTTCATACATTTCACTTTGTGCCTGTTGCCTCTTATCCTGGCAATGGGCACCACTGAAAAGACCCTGGCTCCATTTTTACCCCTTCCCATCAATTTTTAGGTCAGACAGAGATGCATGAAATATCCCCACTGAAGATGAACCTGAAGGCTGGACCTGAGAATGATTGGGGTGGAGAACTGAAGTTTAGTTTTCTAAAATGGGAACTGTAGCTGTCCTTTGGTTGCAGTGAAGGACGTGGCTTTTGCTTTTGGTATACAGTTGCTACTAGTTCAAATAAGTGAAAAGGCAGCTTTGCTACCGAAGGGTTGCTTGCTGCCCATCTGGGCCACTCCTGTAAATCATGCTGCAGGCTTGCCAGTCTGGATCTCAAAGCTGCTGCTGCCAGAGAGCATAAGGATATCCTGAAGCTTTAGATCTCATCTGTGACTCCACTGATCACCACCTTTTACATCAGAGGGAAGCACAAAAGCCTGTTTGCCAGATTATCTGAAATAAGGGTACCTGTGAGCCAAAGCTCCTCCTGTTTCCCCTGGAAAAAGCAAAAGCAGCTTTACCTGCATTTGGATTCACCCCAAAGGTGCTGCAGATGGACCCCAAAGGTGCAATCCCAGGCTGTGGGCAGAGACAGGAGGTCCTTGGCTCCCCTCCAAGGGCCAGTGCCTCCTGTTTCCCTCTTGAGCCAGAAAAAAGCTATCAGGGAGAGGGGGGAGCAGGCACTCTCGGCAGCACACGGAGCTGTCAGCAGCCTCTGCATGCCTCGGGGAGGTGCAGAGATGTGTGAGGGGAGACAGCAGAAACCAGAGCTGTGCAGGGACTCCTGCCAGAGATTGGATGAAAGCAATAGGGCCTGCTGGCTCTTCCCAGGCTGAGCCAACGGAGGGACTGCACAGCTTGATAAATGCCTGCAGAGACACTGCCAAGCGTGGGCAATGATGTGGGAGGGGAACAGGGATCTTTTTGAGGGTACCAGATAGAGTAGTGGTGCTAGGCCACAAGTATCTGGTCATGCAAGGCTCAAAGCAAATGCCTGCTTGCATACCGCCTTCTGCCACCTCCGGAGAGGGACGGTGTCTCCATCCATCACCTTCTGAGATGTGGCTGTGCAGGATGAAGGGATGTCTTTGGTGAAGGAAGTTGGACCAGCTGGGTGCTGCTTACTTTGCTTTGGTGCTTTCACACAGGATACTTGGGTGAGAAAGAAGAAAGGGACCCAGTAAGCTCAGTCTGTATGAATTTTGCGTGGATCCTTGTGTTCAGGGTAGCGGTCTTATTTTTTCTGGACTTTCATTTCTCTGAGAACAAAAACATTTGGTTCTGAGATAGTTTTAAGTAGCACTTTATCTCCTGGGTGGTTGTTTTTTCTTTGACATGGGAGGCAGTTCTGTACTTGTAAGTGATATGCCTTGTTATAAACATAGATTGAAGTTCCATATGTTATGGAAAATGTTCCCTCAGCATACATAGAGAGCATGGTACACAATTCCTGCTAGACCACTAGCAGAAATGCTCATTTGTGTCATCACAACATCAAACTTTGAGCAAAAGCTGGAGGGTTTGGTTCCCAACCTGAAGCACTGGAACCCTATCTTCCAGCTAGGTGTAACAAGGTACACCTTCCCCGAGCTGATTAGCAGTCTTGCGTCTTGCAGATCCAGCTTCTTGGCAGGTTTATCTTTGAAACAAGCTCCACAATGAACCATCATTACTAAACAGAGAAAGAAAACATGAACAGATGGGCACTCATGGTGAAACAGGGTGTAAGACAGTCAATATGATGCAGCTTTTCCAGAAGGGCTCTTTGAGAAAAAGTTCAAAGCCATAATCACCTTGGAGGTCGTTCACCCTCTGAAATAAAGGACTGAGCCAACTGCAGACTGAAATCCTCTCTGTAGGTAAATGTGCTCTGTTTACCCAGATGAGATGGGCCCTTGATGAATGCTGCCTAAAGCACAATTTGAGCTCAAGTACTCAGTTTCAAATGCCCAGCTTTGAATTCTGTTTTTGTAGGATCACTGAGTGTGATAAGTATGGGCAAACTGGTTAGAGCCTGGGAATTAAATGGAGTCAGATTATCTCTTTGATTTCCATGAAGGAAAAAGACTTTGCATCTGCACCTAGTTTTATTTAGTTTTTGAACCTTTAATAAAAAAAAACAAAACAAAACAAACTTTAAGTGTGGAGTTGGGCTTTTTGTTTTTTTTCATTTGAGTCAAATTTTAGGTCAATCATGCTCTTGAAAAGTCTTTTCTCTCAATCTAAATTAAAGGCTGAATGTAAAAATAATTTGGTATTTTCATTTGGTATTTAAAATAGTTGGTATTTTCAAATAAATTAATTGTCTAACTTTTACATTAATAGTCAAACCCCATTGAGCAACGTCATTGCCTGGAACAACCATGACGCCCTGCAATTTGAATCTGTTGATTCTAGATGGATACCACATGTCCTTTTAAAATGCACAGCACTCTACAAGATCCTAAAAGTTCAGATAGGTTTGAAATTGCTGTTCTTGTTCTCTGGAGACAGAAACTAAAATGTACAAAATGTACCTGCTCGGGATGTACCAAAAGGGATCTGTATCAGAAAAATATGTTGCTTGCTTCTATGACAACACTGGAGATATACAAGAAATAAGACACTATGCATCCCACACATTAAAGAGATGAAACTGTCTGCTATCCTGGACTGACCATAAATTTTTCTCATCAACTCCACTATTTAAGTGCTTAATAGTTCCTTATTCACATGTTTGCATGACTAACATGTCTTGGTGCAGAGCACCATTGAGTTTGCTGCAATTTCTTCTGCAGACTGATGTTCTGACCATGACCCTCAAGAGGGTGTTGAGTTGATTGAAGCTGTGGTGGCTACAATCTAAATTTTAAGAGCCCTCGAGCATATGGAGGCTGGGAGGAATAACCTGCTGGCTGAGGAAGGCTGGCAGCAGCCCTGTCTGTTGCTGTCTTAGCTGTATGGGGAATAAGACAACCTTCCACTCTGCAAACAAGAATATTATCTACCAGTGGCCTGGTGCTCCAAAGTTTAAATACTATCTCTGCCAAATGTGATCCTAAAAGCAAGGTCCCACTGCTTGACTCTTCCAGCTGGAATACAGGGTCAAGAGTTTTGGGGGTTTTCTTTTTCCCTCATCAGGGTGCTTTGAAGATAAACTGCTTTGGTTGAACCTTGCATACTGTAAAAACAGCATAAAGATGAGAAGAATATGGAGTAGGACTTCTGTGCCCATGGCAAGCTTTGATTTGAGTCTGTCTTTGTGCAAAAACTGTCTGCAGTTTTTCTGACCTCAACAGGTGATCCCAGTGTCAAGTCAGGGGGGAAAAAACACAAGTTTTGGCTTAGTAGCATGGACACTGGGACCCCCAGACTCAGCAGCCAGTTTGGACATTATTATCAGGATGGCCTTGTAGAAGACACAACTAGCTGAAATGGTGAGATGGGGTTCCCCTGACACGAGCTGAGGATACTCATACTGACCACCTGTACCCAGGATAGGTGACCACAGCAACAGATTCCCAACAGCCCCATGATCATGCAAAGGAGCAGGACCAGGCTGAGGTCAATGCAGGAAGGACAGACAAGAAGTCAGGAGAACAGAGACCAGACACAACCCATGACATAGCTTAGCCATGGCCTGAAGGCTTCTGGGCAGACAGTTGCATGGCCCAGGTGAGAGCAATCAAGGCCCACTTAGTGTCCTCAGTCCCACATGTAGAGGAGTGGCTGTGTCACTCCAGGTGTGATTCTCAGTGTTAATTGGACCCCTAACCTACACGCAGAAAGTGTCAGTAGGAATGAAGGATGGAGTCCTGTGAGTGAGAAATACTATGATTTTCTGACTGGGGCCCGTCTCATTAGCTCAAAGGATTAAAAGCTGTCTGCTGTCTTGAGTGGCTTGCTTGGTCTGACTTCTCATTATCCTCTGCTGCAGCCCTCCAGGAGCACTCAGGATGGGGAGGTTTGAAGGTAATGTGCTTAATCAGTTTTCTGCTTAGTTGGTGTAGTGAAGTGGAGGGCAGTTTGCTGTAGCTGTATGTCTTCTTAATTCTCTTGCTCCAATTCTGCTTGAGCTAGCAGGAGTGGTGGGAGAAGCTTCCTTTTTAATGGCAGCTCATAATTGTGAGTTTGGCATCTGGTGGATCAGAGAAGATGAAATCATTTGTGTTCCTGTCTGCATAAGGCTAGAAGTGATGCAGAGGAGGTAGCTTTAATTAAAACCAACCACCGTAGATCATAAAGCAGCCTTATCAACTTGCAGGCACAGCACACTCTGCTCTGGAGAGCGCTGGGCTGTGGGAAACAGAGATGGCCAACAGCAAGAATTGTAATAACAAAGCGCAGGCAAGGACTGGTGATATCTACTGTAGAGCAAACCTCTCAACCCTGCCTTTTGCTCTCTCTCCTGAGAAACAGCCCTGTAAACCCAGCCTGTTCTCTGGTGTGGCACAGATGAGTCTGTGCCTTGGGGACCATGCTGCAGGGCTCGTCTGTTTGTCCTCCAATTATTGTATGTGGCTAAAGCTTTGGGTATCAGAAGCCCTGGAGGCTCAGCCACTCCTAGCCCAGAGCACATGTAGGTCTGAAACTCCTCTAAGCTCCTGTTGCTTAAAGACCAAATGACCTCGAGAGCAGCAGCGTTACATATGAGAAATGCTAGCTATGATTGTGCTGAAAGATAGTATTCAATAGTGTAAGCCAAAATATATAAATCAATCTTTTCAAAAGTGAAGTAGCATGTTTAAAGCGAAGTCTTATGGCTTTCTGTGTGCTAAGCCAGATTGAAGGTGCATATTCTGCTCCTGACTGTGAGTTTGTATCTCTGGGATCTGACCTGATGCTCAGAGGAGCTCAAACTGGGAATGTGGCTTTGCTTTTCTTTAGGCATTTGAATTTGCTGAAAACAGTGAAATGTATTATTCATGAGTATCTCCTGCAGAAGTCACAGATCAGCTTTTCCTGGACTGCATTCAAGGAAACAGATTTCTATGTAGTATGGCCATGGGGTTGAATGGTTTGTGTGAAACTTCTGTTTGGTATGCACAAAGAAACTCATGAAAGTCCCAATCCACAAGAGACTACAGAATTACTAAGTCTGCTACCTCCAAGAATTTCAAAATCGTGAGTCAGGTCTCAGTCATAACTTCTTTTTTTAAAAAAAATACAAAGAAACCTCAGGGTCTTTATTTGCTTACTGACTTGTGAACATTAACTTCTTGTTCTCGGACGGTTAGGCCTTCATAGTTGAGGAAATAAATCTATTTCTAAATGAAAAGCCAGATTCTCTTGCAATAGCAGCCCTAGAGAAGCTGATCTTCAACTGCAAGTTTCATACCATTTGGGGTGAAAGGAACGCTCCTACAGTCTAGTGCTACCACCTTGGTAGTGGACACTCTCTATATGGATTTGTGCATAATGCATGTTATCACCTTTGGCATTGGGAACTGGTAGCTGTTTTTAAAAACCTACCAAAGTGGGCTTTCCAAAGCATGCCAGAGGGAACAGCTGCATGAATGTCTCTGAAAAATGGCTGTGAAAATGGATGTTTCTCACCTCCTGCTTGTTTAAGAGGGAGCTGGACCTTGTGCAGTCTGTGCCAGCAGCAGGGGCAGAGTGGCTGGCAGAGAGATGCCCTCTGCTTTTGCGTTGGGATGACACAAAACAGTTATTTTAATCTTAGGTCTGAACTGCTGCCAGGCTTTATAATAAAAAAAATAAAAAAAAAAAAGGCAGGCAACTGTGCAATTCATGGGAAACTTCTGGGTACATTTTAGCCATGTGAATAATGCCATGTGCTTCCATTTACACTTCACTCCTCTCATCACCAAACCTGATGCTTTGGACTGATCTCTTCACTCTGCCAAAGACATGGAGGCAAGCACATTGAGTGCAAGTGCCCAGCAACTCAAACTTTCAAATGTAGTAAAGTTTCCAAACAGAAACCAACAGCAACCTGTTTTGTGTTCTTCCCTGCACCCTGGAAGATGACATAAGAAAAAGAAGCTTTTCAACATTTATCTTCTGTGATAATGCTGCCCTTAAAGGTCCGTAATTGTGGAAAACTTGGGGTTGCAAAACACCTTCTGGAGAAGATAAACTGCCTTTGTCTAGATGTTGGATGAAGTTAATCAGCTGCCACAGTTAGATTTAAAAATCCAACACTTCATGTGTTTTAACGTGAATTTCACTTGCTATTAAGTGTTCTGTTTCAAAGCTGATCTCTTGAACTGAGGTCTCTGTGAAGAACCTGTGTGTCCCTAATGTGAGCTGTGCTTCCTCCTGTGCTCACCTGGGTTTGGAGGTCAGGACCTGGGTCTCAGTTTTCACCAGAACCATTCAGCACAGCTCTGCTGACAACTTTTTCACCCTAGCAGTTAAACGGTAATGGTTGCTAACAGGAGAGATTAACTGTCCAAATTGAATGTCATTTCCTCGAGCATGATCCTGCTGGGAGAATCTAGTGGGTTGGGGATGGCTGCATGAAAAACTGAGTTACAGCTAAATCTCTGCATCAAAGGCTCATCAGGCTTAACCATCCAATGTAGCAGTCACATTATCAAAGACCAGAAGCTGCATTTGCCTTCTCCCGGAAGTAAAGCACCCCAGCGTTCAGCTTTGGCATTCCTCAATGCTGAAATAGCTTTAGGAAGAGTATCAAGATTGTGTGACGATCAGGAGTGCCACCTCTTTCAGAGCTGACCCGTATGTCACCACTCAGGGCTTGTAAAACTCATTGTGAAAGCAAGTTGCCTGCTCTCAAATGTTCACACAGCTTTTGGGAAGGATTAAGCAAAGGTGGTGTGTGACAACAGCAGCATTGCTTGGCTGTGGGGTTGTGAGGAGCTGGGCCAAGAGGATCAGGATTAGTGCCTGCAGGAAGCTTTCATCTGGAAAACCAAGTGCTGACTCAAGCAGCCGTAATACCTTTGTGCACTGACCTCCTGTTGTTGCTGACAGTGGGCATTCATTGTGGCTGGAGATGCTTCTTTGAACAGGAGATGTTCCCTTTCTGCTCAGAGAAAGCATGAGAAAAGGTGGAACAGGATAAGGAGGGGAAAAAAAGGAATGGATGCTCTGTTAGCCTGTCCTGAAGTGCTACAAAGTTCAAAATTATGAGCTTCATGAGGACTCGGGAGATTCAGGTAGGGCACATCATCTGGGATGAAAGCTCTTCCAACTCTCATTTGGTGCAGTGGGAGTTATACTCTGGGATACCCAGAGCTTTTGAGCCACCGTAGTCTGACAGCAAGCCGAGTCATTGGTTGTTGAGTCTTAAAAGTGCTCTGCCTTTCCTTCATTTCCTTGGTTCATGTGCCTGGCTGCTTCACAGGAATCTTCAGGTCCTTTGAGGTGAGCAGGGGCAGTTATGCTACTTGAGTTCTCTCCAGTGTAGTTACAGTTGATTTCTGAATCAAAAGTGGCTTTTGTTTTTTGGTTTCTGGTTTTGGAGGGTTTTTGTTTGTTTGCTTAGTTTTCCTCAGTAAAGGAGTCAAACTTCTCATTTCTTTAAGACGACAGCTTTTTCAAGAAGTTGACAATCATCAAGATGAATGTTCACTTCTCATGGCTTAGCTGGCCAATGTTTAGCCTGTGGTGCTTGAGACTGCCTGCTTGAGCATCAGGGGCAATTGCCCTTATGCAACTCATCATAAAGAATAGTTTTGATGAAACTCAAGAGGTGGGTGGCTTTTCTTCTCTCAATGCTTTTATGACATCAAATGCTCCAGGGGCATCTAAAATGTTGTGAACCTGTGCATGTGATGTGTTTCTTAAAACATGATCACTCTGAGTTCATCTGGGGAGAAACAAAATGAGTTTGGTAGTTACCTCCTAGGGTAGTGAATGATGAATCTGTCCCATGGTTTCACCTCTGGAGAGAAGGTGAAAGGAAAAAACAGTAGGCAGAGTCCCATAGAATCATAGAATCATATAGGTTGGAAGAGACCCTTGGGATCATCAAGTCCAACCATCAGCCCTACTCTACAAGTTCTGGCTGCAGTGGCACTGGAGGAGCTGAAGATGGGACAGATGTAAAGACTGTTGTTCACAAAGATGTTTTCTAGTACATTTTTACCCAAAGTAGATAACTGTTAAATGCTTCAGCACTGAAATATTCCATAATTGAGGCTAAAGATACAAATATCCAAGGAAACATCTGTGTGCAGACATATCTTAAGAAACCCTATAGTAATGAACATGAGATTAATGGAGCAAAATGGAACATAAAATAGAATTGCAGTGATCATTTCTACTTATCTAAACTGAAAATTCCAGTGGGAAGGCAGTCCTTTTCCATAGGTGTGCATGAGAGAGAAAATTATGGGTTTTTTCTTGCAACATTACCTTGCTGACATTAAGAAAACAAAGGTGTTACTTTTACCATCTCTTCAGGACTGTTTCAAACATCACCTCAGTTTCAGTGCTGAAAGTCTTTAACTTCTTCCATCCTAAAGTAATAATCATAATTTGTGACATCCCTGTTTTCTTGACTGACCCTATTTCATCCCAGATGGTGAGAAAAAGGGCTGGTAGCTTTACCTAAAGCAAGGTGTAATGCCAATAAAGCTCTAAAGCTTCTAAACGTCAAGTTGCAAGGCACATGGTAGAGGTGCTGCACTAGCAGAAATTGTGGTTAGAAGAGGGTCTGTTGAGGGCTTTGGAAATTTTTTGGGGTTGTAGTCCATTCATCCCTCCATCAGGCTTTGTCTGTTGTCATGGTGTTCAGAGACAAGGGAGGTCTGGTGCTACTTCCCTCCATGGAGTCACAGTTTCTGGTGGTCAACAAGTGATATTGCTTGTGTTCAGGCTTTTTAAAGGTCTATTTATCTCTAGCATTGGTGTGCAAAGTGTTCTGTGAACGTATATATATATTTTTTTTTTCCTCTTCACATCCTCTTTCTGTCTTAACCTTTGAAGGGCTGTAAAATGAATCTATGTTTATAAGAGTGCTGAGCTGATGTGGAGACACCTGGGTTTTGTTACCTTTTTTCTTTTTTAGGCACCTTCAGGAGGTTGCCTAGTTTCTTTTGACCTTCCTTTCTTCCTTGGCTTAAGTAGTTAGTGAACTTTTAAAACCTGTGCTGTAAAAGACTCAATAAATTGTGAATGAAAAATGGGAATTACTTAGTGATAATAGATTATTAGCATAGTGGGAATGTCTCCTGGAAACTTAATGCAGGATATCAAATGTACAGTATATTTAAAATGTACATAAAATTGGGTTTTTATTCTTGCAGAACTTTTAAATGACTCCTAAGATTAATAAATGCTGGCTGGCTGTGTACGGGAGGCTGTGGAGACTCGCCTGGAATTTCTTTAAATTTCCTTGGAGATTGTGTGACGTTCATGAGGCATGAAGTCCTGAAACAAATAATTCTAGTGATAAATAGCATGCTTGTCTCAATGCATTTGTGACCAATGCAATCATGCTAATCTTCTGCTAAAGATAAATTTAGGGTAGGAGAGAGCAATGATGTCATACTCTGATTAAGGACCTGGATAACAGGCTGAGAAAGGCAGAGGACAGCCTGTTCCGCTGAGCGGGACTTGCTGTGTCCCCACTCTTGGACAGGATTGAGTAGCCTGGTGACATGGATTATAAATGTCCACAACAGGTCTGCCTAAACTCGTGAGTTTGCTTGTAAACAAGTCTCCAAACTCACATGACACAAGTTTGTATATTGCTCGAGCATTTCAATTTGGGATTGGGAAATACTACATTTAATGTGTGATGGTGTCCTCATCTCTGCTTGCAGGAAGCTGCTGAAGCATCCTGGGGACAAAGACTGCCAGTCCTGATATGGCTTGTCTGAAGCTAGCTTTTAAGGAAAAAATAGCAAGGGCTTTCAGGTCCCTTTCAAAAATAGTTGTTTCCTGTGTTTGATCTGAACAGAGCTAGGAGGATGCTATCAGATGCTGAGTATTCATTACTGAAGCGTTGCTTTCCTGGAACAGAAATTAGAGATGCCCGAGAACAACCTCAGCTTTATTTCTACCTGCTGGGCACAAATTATTTCAGAAAGAGCTCAGCCCGTGCTTTTGTAATGAAATGCTGTCCTGCCCTCGTTTGCTGTGAAAACCACGCTGGATGTCCTACCTGCACAGCCCGGGCAACTGTGCCATCCCAGAGGGACCTTTTCTACCTCTTCATGTATTAGAAGTCATAATTCTTGCATTATTTTATTCTAACTTATCTATACCTGCCTTGTGGTCTGTTCCTTTGTGTGCGAAACCAATCCCCGCTGGTGCAAAATTCTCTCTTGTAAGCAAATAAATGAAAGAACCATTAACAGCAAACTGTCCTAAGGGTATTTAGTTAAAGAACATTGGCAACACTCAACTAAAACAGTGAATGGGTTGGAAAATCCTCTGAAAATTGGATGACTTTATCTTTACAGGAATCAGTCAGCTCTTGAGTTAATAAATCAAACTCTTGCCAGCTGAAGTATCTCATCAGAAGTGTCAGTAGCTAAGGTATGAGGTTGTTCTTTGTCAGAGGCTTGATGTATGAGTGTGGTGGGAATGAACTCATGACTTTGGACTCGTTAGGCATCAGAAGTCATGTCTAAAGAGCCAGAACCATTTCTTTTCCCTCACTTCTGTACTTGGTTATGTGACTTCCCCTTGAGAACATTTCCTCTGAATATTGTTCATAAATATTTCCAAGAAACTAACAAACTGTTCAAACTGTTGCTTGGTTTCTGTCCTTTTTTGGTCACTTTTTTTTTTTCTCTGCAGTTTTTCAGGAGGGAACATTACTGCTGTTGGTCTTTTCAGCAGGTTGGGAGGGGAAGGGGTTACAGTTTCTGGGTTTGGGCAGTTTGGGTGGTTATTGACTTTGTTATTGTTGTCTTTCCCCTCCATTTTTGGCCCTCTGGGGAAGTGGGTGGTTCCCTGTTTTGTTTTTTTGACCATTTGTGAATTATTTATATACCCAGACTTTTTGTGTGGGTGAGGTTTTCTTTGGGTTTTGGTGTTTGTTTGTAGGATTTGTTGTATCTCAGGGTATACTATTTTTGTTCAGCTTTTGTTATTCTGAAGTATGGATTGCTCTTGGTAGCTTCCAAGTGGCTTCTGTGGCTGGTAGCTGTGTCTTTTGGTCCCAGACTGCCCACAGCATGGGGAGAACAGGGCTCAGACTCGCTTTGCGCCTTGAGAAAATCATGGATGAAAATCCAAGTCCTCTTGGACCACGTTTCTGGGCACCAGCAGGAAGAGGTGGTGACTGGCAATAACCAGCACAGACTTGCAAAGGATTAATTACGTGCGACTAACCCGGTTGTCTTCTGAGAAGAGAATGCTGAATCTGTGAATGTCACTTACCTTGACTTTTGCCAGGCTCTGAAGCCAGTCTTCCACAGCTTTCTTATATCCAAGTTGCAAAGTTATGATCTGGGTGGTTGGACTACTAGATGTGTGGGAAAACTGGCTGGTTCATTGGGTCAAAGCATAGTGGTTAATGGTTTGTCCTCTACCTGGAGGCTGGTTACAATAAGCCCATGAGGGCTTATTCAGAAAGCCCTCATGGAATCTGTCCTGCTTCTGCTTTGGGAAAGGAGCTGACTAGAGATCTCCCAAGGTCCCTTTTGACCTGAGTAATTGTGTTATTCGAACAAGCTGGTGTCAACTAGGTGTCCATGTGAAGACCACACAGTGCAGACTGCCTGTTGCAGACCATTATTTCTGTGTAGAGGTCTAGTTGCTTCTCAGCTGAAGGGATGGACATAGACTTTGATTTGGTAGCCAAATCTGTGGTTGTAAGGAGGGCCATGATGATGGAAGATGCACTGATGGACTATTTGTGTACTAGCATCCTCATTCATTCCTAAAATAAATTCAGTGCACTCAAACTGCATATAAAATTTACAGTACTTTTTTACTAAGCCATAAAAGCTAGTTCTGCAGCTGTATCTAGAGCCTGAGCAGGAGCATCAACCAGGAGTATGCAGCCCCCTCTACGGATTTGCTCCCCCTCACAATTGAAAACAGAGGAGCTTCTGCTTCAGTATGCACATGAGGGATGAAGGCAAAGCAGCCTTCAGCTGGTTTCTAAGCACTTATGGCCCATTGAGAAAAGCTTGGGGAAATTTTGGATTGGATCATCTCTAAAGCCGAATTGCTGCTTTGAAGCAAATGTTTTGGAAGGGCTGGGCAGTGAGCTCACAGCCAACTAACCTGAGACTTGTATTAGCTTTGTTCCTTGATTTTTAGGCTCTGTGTAAATTTTTTGCATGGTTCCGTGGTATCCAAATAGCGCCTCTGCGACTCATTGCCTGAAGTGCTGATCCTATAAGGCATTAAAAAAACCCAAGCCAAACATGTTTTTCCATTTCCTCTACACTGCTACAGATACCTGGTGCTCATGTTGGATATTTTGTCCACCGGCCTTAGCCAATTACCAAAAAAGGCCACCTCCAGAAAGTGTTTTATCCCTAAAACAAGCCTCCAAATAGGTTTATTCCTACTTTTTCGCCCTCCAAATGCATTGAGGGTTTCAAATGTAGTAAGTAAATTAAAAAAGATTGAACAACGTTTACAATTGATTGAAAAAATAGTGAAAACTTGAGTTTTCTGGATTTTCAGTTGAACCAATTTTAAATTTGGAAGCAAAATTATAAGGGTGGATTTATTTTTTTTTCATGTTCCTTTTCCTTCTTCCCTCATCCACTAAGGGTTACAAGAGGCAGGATGCTTCCACCTTACTTGTTTTCTTCCCCCTCCATCTTCCCAAATCCACCCTGAAGATTTGGTAGCTAATGATCTGGAAGATGAAGATATGGACTAAGAGTAGGGCTCCTGAAAGTCTAAAAAGTAGTACCACCTCTCTTGCTGCACCTTCATCCTTGAACTTCCAAGTATAGGAAAACTTCTCCTAGCCTTCTCAACAAAAACCTGGACAAGGAAGTACTAGGCTTATTTAAACTTGAGCTGCTCTGAAGCTGGTTTAGCAACTCCGTTGAAGGTCACAATTCTCTGTTGAACTCTCCTTCTAAATGAAGCCTGTTTTAAATTTCCCAGCAGTTCTGTAAGTGTAGACTCTCAGTTGATATTAAAGCTAATCACAGCCTCTAACAGGAACCTTCCGGGCAATAAAGGATTTTGGTTTTTGTTTGAGTTTCTTTTCTGCAGCAGTGATACCTAAGTTGCTAAAAATACTTTTATCCATTAAATGCGTAAATGTGACATGGTGGGGTCTGCTGGCTTTAGGTAAAACAAGGTTTCAGTCTATCAGTGTTTCAGTGTTTTATTCTTTACAGCTTTCAGCTCACTTAGACCTGCCTTAGTTTATCTTCTGACTGCTTAATTTAAGATATCTGAACGCTGACGTAGCAATGTCTGATGTCCCCATTTGGGTTCTTTGCACTGGCAGAGGGGAGAACTGAAGCCTTAATATCTGCCTTCATTCTTCATCTGAATGAAGCCCTCCTCACATCCTGTCCTCAGGGAGATGGTGAACCTTTCTTTAATGGCAGCCTGATAAAACCTGCCAGTTGAAGATACTGAGCGAAAGAGAGCACTTATGCTCAGGGTTTGTTTTTTCAGTATTGAAGTAATTTTTTTTGTTATAAATGGTAAAAAATGAAGGAATACTGTTTCATTCATATCCTTCTGAACTGATGGAGAGTATCTTCCCATCACAAGCAGCAGCAGCAGTCCTTACTTGAACAGAAGATGAATTACATTTTCATTTGATCGCATTTGTATCTGCATCTGTGATACTGTGTGGTACGAGGGGATTTCTAACCTAATGCTTTCTTAAGAGACTTGAATTGGAGCCAGAAAAGAGGTCTGATTTGCCATTGTATTACACAAGGAGAGTTGTTGTGTGTCTCCATGGATCAGAAAGAGGCATCTGTTTGAGTAACACCAAGGGATGAAACTGTGTCTTCCCTCCAGGAGAACTGACCTTGTAGCAGGAAGATGAAGGATTGCAATAAGCAACTCACTGCTTCTGCAATGTGGTGCAAGGAAGAACCAAGGGAGTAAGCTTTTCTTTCCAGGGTGTCTTTGCCTGCTCCTCGCTGGCTCAGGGTTTTTCTTAATTGAAGAAGCTACTCAGTACCACCATGGCACTAAAACTCGCCTAAGTCTAAAATTCAATACTAGCAAGAATCTCTTCATTTCTAAAGGAGGTGAGGAAGCTTGGTGTGAAGTTGGAGAGCAGAGGAAGCAGTGTTACATTAGAGCTGATTTTTCTTATATTCTGTAGCTATTGAAGTCTTTGCATTGAACTCAGTGCATTGTAACACTTTGCAGACACATGTTCTTGTATATAACCTTAATAAAGAAAAATATGAGGTCAATATAACTGGAGAGACTTCCCAGAACTTGGACTAAATCAGAGTTTAAAAACAAATTTATCAAGGATTAAAAACAAGAGACCACTGGCTCTTGTGTGTTAGCACCCCGAGCCCTGTTCTTGCCTTGCAAGCTGGGCTCTGTACCGTACCCACACTGACATCTCCAGATGGGAAAATACATGGATTTTTCATTTCTCTGGTATTTATCAAGCCCTTTTTTTTGCTGCCTTAAAATATTTTTAAAAAGTAAAAATGAGCAGGCAGTTACTTCAACACCTCCATGAAAAGACGTGGAATTGTTACAAGCTGATTTCACTCTTGTCTCCTTAAAGGGAAATAATCTGTGGTATAAACATGCAATTAAAAATAGTAGTAATTGGAGAGTCTCAGGAAGCAAAATAGGAGTTTGCTGCAGGGTAGAACTGGTTTCCCTTTTGTCTGTGCTTCTAATTTGAAATTCTGTGATGTTGGGATCTAATCTTAATAGTTGATGCCTAACTTCTGTTTTGTCGTGTAAGTCAAATGTCATGGGCCAGACTCTAGCCAGTTTTCAATGTTTACTGGAAACACAAGTAGTCTGTGGCCTTAAATCTGCTTCAGACCTTCACTGCATGTTGGTACTGCAAGCATATCTGTGTTTGGAAACCTGTATACACACAGCAGTGAATGCTTTTGCTTCATTTCTCCATGAATGAGGGAGAAAGATGTCTCTTATGCCTATAAGTGTCTGCACACATGCATACATGAGACTTCCTACTGCAGGATTAAGAAGGTGCTTTCAAGTCTGTCCATTCTGCTTATGGGTATTTCAGTATTGCAGGACATGGTGGAGGGTCTGAAAATCCATCTGCCCAAATCCACCCCCCTTGCAAAACAATGCAAGTCAGCAGGTTGATGGCAGTGCCCTTGATGCAATATTAAGAGGATGGAGGAAAGAAACCAAAGTGATGGAAGATGGCCATAGCAACTCATTGGAGAGCAAATTACACCTGGGGAGGACTGCATCTTGACACTAATCTTGGCTCTGCCCATCTCCAGCTCAGTAATGAGCTGTCATGCTCATGCAGAGGCGTGCAGTAACCTTTTACCAGTGCCATAACCTGGAGTGGTGGAGCTTGAGAAATCTGACATGTTATTTTTTGGGGGAAAGCTTTATACATTTTTACACTACAGTTTAAATGAGTACTGTTTTACATAGCCACAATGGCTCTTTTTGAAAGAGGAGCCAAGTGCAGAGGCATCTGGATTTTTCTCATTTTATTGGAAATATTTGTATTGAGCAGGACTTGTGCTAGGATGTGTCTTGGCCAAGCTTGACCTTCCCCACTGCGCACCTGCGGAAACTCATTCTCCAGCCTTTGGGGGGAACTGCTGTTTCTCTGGCTATACTTGTGCTGCTTAGCAACACAGGACAGGACCTGGTGGCCAATACTGAACACAAGTGGTCTTGTGCTGGCTGCATCCATACGACTACGCTTTCCTTCCCTGCTTCATTTCATACTTTTCTTGTCAAAAGCAGAGAGGCTTTGTTCCTGCTGCCTTCTGGGGTTAGCCCAGGGTTCATGCTGCTTGGAAGAGTGATATTTAGTGCAAGGTGAGACCTCACCATCACTAAAGATCAAACAGTCTCTGCTGTGGCCCTGTGTCATTAAAGCTATTTGGTGTAGTACAAACCAATAGTGCAGCTCCAATTCTGCTGTGTCCTTAAGGCTATTTTGAACTATAAGGCACTTCAATGAATACAAATACTTTTTAAATTAACTCCTCAGTCCAGATGTCCAGCTACACCCCAGTTGCTCAGTGCTGGCACTTGTGGCTGACCCAGTGTTTCCCCACCACTACATTTATGTCACGCTTTTCTTGCTGCTGTTTCAGAGCATGCCTATGTAGAGGTCACCACAAAGTATATATTTCCATTAATTCTTCCCATGCTGTGCTTTTGGAGCCAGCTACTACTTCCACACCAGCCCATGTCCTCCGGTGCAGCTGTTTGGGATGGGCAGAAGGGACAGCAAACGGAGGTTCCAAGCCCCTCAACTAGCTCAGCAGCCATCCAATTCCTCGTGTCCACAGCTGGCTTCAGTCACAAAACTAGAGTGTTTTAGAAACAGTGCATTTTTGCCCTGCTCTCCATTATTTTTGACATATATTAGACATATTTCTAGTCTATTTTAGACACATTGTCAGTAAAACCAGGAGGTTAAAGGCTGGCTAAAGAGGCAGCAGCAGTGAGAGTCTGCTTTTAGGAATGCTTTCTGTTTGGGGATCAAAGCTCAATGCAAAGCAGGAAGGTGCCCAGGCTTTTTAAGTGGTCACTCCCACCTACACTACACAAATATACTGGGCACAAAGCAGGATCTTGTGTCCCTGACACATTGCTTCCCCTCCATAGCAGAGTCTTGAGCATGACTAAAGAATTGCTGTTATCAGACTTGTGTCTAGACAGTATTGGCTTTTTTTTTTTTTTTTTTTGCATTAGTTGTACACTCAGATCCTAACAATAATAATATTCAATGTGTCCTTCAGGTACTTGACTGTGTACAGATAACCCTGGGCATATGTATGACTCTGCAGACAAGTGGTTAGATGAATAGGAACAGGACAATCTGGATTCCTCTTTACCTGGGAAAACCCTGCAGAAATTTTACTTACCTCTGGGCAGTGCAAATTAAAAGGGATCAGACATTGAAGTGTAGTTGGCCTCTCAAACAGCTATTTCAGCATACCTGTTCCCTACACTGCTGGCAAATAACTAACTAAAAAAGCCAACTCAACCTGCTGAGGAACCTGTGTGTCTGTGTCCGTTATCATCATCATCATCATCATCATCTTTTCTTAACTTTTGCTGTAACATCTGTGCTTGTCCCCTGATGAGATGGCAACCTCCTTGGGGCAGGGAGCACAATTCACCCAAAAGAGTTTAATTACCCCAAACACTCTTTTTGTTGCTCTCAAAGGGATTTTGGCTTCTGTGGCTCACGCTGGATAAAGCTATGTCTCAGGGGAACTGCCATACCAACAGATATCTTGTATCTGGGTTGAAGACAGCACCTGCAGCAGTACCAAGCTCTGGTGAGACTCCTCACCAGTGATAGAACTGCAGATACTGTCCTGCACCTTCTTGGAAGGAATAAAAGGGTCAGTGATGGAGATGGGTGGATGGAGATGATTCAGCAGAGCAAGCCAACAGCAATCAGCTCACTGCGATGCTCCTGGTGCAGGGAGCCAAGGGCTCTCTGATCCAAGCCTTTTTGAGCATTGCTAGTGCAATGTTGAAATTTCTTCAGTACACACAGAAATAAATATGGGAACAAAGCAACCTTACACTCTCTGGTTTTCTTTGGTTGTCCTTATTTCTTCTTGTAGGGTGTCCAGTCTTTACAAACAAATGTAGGAGGCAGCCCCCCCAAGCTGAGTCATGCATGGTGACCCTGACCATGGGTAATGACCCTGCGAAGAGATGGCTGTCCTCAGCTCCTGACAGGATCTGGGAACAAGTTCATTCCCAGGGCTGCAGAAGAAGCAGAAGGCAGGGTGAACCCTCTGGCCTGAGCAAACCCCAAGGCAGCAGTGTGCTGACTAATCTTGCTGGCACTCTGGGACAGACCCAGTTAAACCAGGACATCTGGGCATGTCAGTGATTCCTCCAGTCACTCTGTACTTGAGCCTTGTCCCTCCTCCAGTGCTCCTGGGGACTTTGCTCATACCCTATGAGAAATTAAGATCTGGGCTCTTGTTTAAAAGCTTAGAAGAAGTGTGTATATATCTTCTACTGTCTTGTTCTCTATAGGGTTACATTTAGCTGGCCATGTGGTGGGGTAGAAAGCTTGGGACGTTTTTCCCACTCTAGGTCAAAAGGCAATTGAGAAGAACTGGATTTTTAATTGAAGCAGTGACCTGCCTTCTGCGTGGCATCAGACCGGCAAGTACAAAAAAGCAACACAGCCTGAGGCATGAGAGACATTTGGAAACAGAAGCCCAATCCTTGACACCTATCACTCACCTGCTTTTTGTTAGAGGGCTGCTGTGTCTCTACTTCGCAGCCTGTGAAGTGCTGAACTGCCCCAAATACTGCTTTTACTCATGCTCACATGGTCTCTAGCACTACTTGCTCCAAGAGTGCCTGCAAGTTTTTCCCTAACTTTACAGTCCCCATGCTCTGTGTGCATCTCCTCCAGGCCTTTAGCTGAAAGCACAGCAACATCTCCTGGAACTGGATGGCTATTGCAAGTTCAGTTGTCAAAGTGCAGTCCTTAAATTCCAATCAATTCTCTCAATTCAAGAGCCTCTGGATTAGTTTCCGTTGTGCAGGTACAGGGAATAGTGCAGGGTTAGCATCTGTGAGGAGGAGGAAGGGACTAGCTATTAGAAACTGCATGCTCATTATTCAGATGTCCCACAGGAAAATTTGTCACACTTAATGAGGCAAACCTTCATGTTAGGTGATGCATTCAGAGGGAAACTAGGGAGAGAGACTTGGACTGCTCATGCAACACCAAAGGACTCAAAAGGGATTCACCCCACCACTAAGTGTGTGAGCTGCTAAATGTCTGGATTTAATTACCAAGGAGCTTGTGTTCTGTAAAGAAAAGCAACTGGGTATGTCAACATGAGTATCCTTGAAACTGGAACGATAATCCACCAAAAGAGTTTCTCTTCTCAGAAATAAGGCTAACTGTTGTCCTTGCTGACCTGCTCTGTAAAAGCAGACAGCACTGAAGACAGCAGCAAATGCAGAAGAGCAATGATTGCCACCTCAATGTGTGCTTGTCCCTGATGAGATGGCAATCTCCTTGGGGCAGGGAGCACAATGTGTGAGGAAATGTAAGAGATGGCAGCAACAAGGTTGTGTAGGGTTCATCTCTCAACTGCATCCTCACTGTTTCCAGTGGCTGCATGTCACGGTACACCACCTCAGTACACATAAGCTCCTGGGGCAGAGCTGAGTTGGGCAGCAGCCCAAGACCACCTGTAGATTCCCTCCTTGTCCTTACTGAACAAGGTGGAAAATGATGAAGGGAACTGTTGCTCACATGGCTTTTAGGAAAGTAGAAGTCCTGGCTGTCATATCAGACCCACACATTAAATTGAAGGATAGTAGGTGAGGAAAGCGGAGTGCTGTGAGGTGCACTCTGGCTTAGGAAGAAAGATTTTTCCACTTGTGTAGTCATTTTGCAATGCTGCTGTTACAGGAAATATGTTTTTTTCCCTGGCATGGCTGGTCAGTGCCAGACATAAGCTAAAGACTTTGCTTCATGGTGTGGCTTGCCCCACTATACTTTGGTCACTGGTGATTTTATGTGTAAAATACTTTACACAACTAACCCACTGACCATCCTTGCTTTTTGCTCACCCTGACCTTATCAGAGAAGTTGTGTTGGCCCTGACACCTCTCGTTGAAGAAGTATGTATTTAAAAAACTTCTCACCATACACTGGAAGATTCCCCCACTGACTTAGACCAGCACTCCTCCTGCTCTATTATCCTATCAGCTGCAATTATTAGGACAGGGTATCTCCAAAATAAAGGTGTCCAGTGGCAGCATCTGTGGGCAACACATGCAGAAGTTCCCACCAACCCTCAATAATTGAGTGATAAGCAGATTCCTGAAGCAGGAGGTGCTGAATCTTTATACAACCTTTGTCACTTAGGATTTTGTTGGACACTTGGCCAACCTAGGCATAAGTAGGGCAGTGGGTGGCCTTTTGTGAGACCACAAGGCTGAGGTGGCTCAGACATCCAGTCCAACAGGGTTTTTTTGTGAACTGGTGGCAAAGTTGGTGTTCAGACTGATGTTCTGATGATGGGATCATCATGCTGTGAATGAGCAAATCTTTCTTCCTATGTTGCATCTGAGGGATGGGAAAAATCATCATTGTTTTGTACCTCTCATAGACTTTTATCTCCTTCAAATGGAAAGAAAGGCAACAAAAGCAAAACATAATTAGTAGAAACTTTTATTTTGCTTTTCTGCTGAAATTCCAAGAGATACATGTCATCATAAAGGCATCGACCCAGCCCAGGTTGGGTAGCTCAAAGCTCCTTGACCAAGATTTCACAGCTTGAATTTCTCTTTATGTGCCCTCTGTGCCCTGGGCAGGGGAAAGAAAGGGCAACACCTTATTTAAACATAGCTGTGCTTTTTCAGAGAGAGACATCTTTCCCCTTGTTCTAACAAATAATCAACAGGATCGTGTTGCAGAAAAATATGAGAAGTTGGAATGGGTGAGCAAGGATGGATGTGAATGTAGATAACTTGTATGGTGCTATACAAAGGCGCTGCTTGTACTACAGCAAGCTCAGCAGCATTACCAGCCAAATTATTTGTTTAATTTTAACTGCTGTCCTTGTTGCATCTTGACGTGCTAATTAGTATTTTAAGTGCCTGTAAAATAGTTTGGACATATTCCTTCAGCTTTCATACATGTCTCCATCTCTATTACTATTCCTTCCTCCTGCCCTGTGCCGTCACCTAAGTAACATCATTTCTGCTTCCAGATGGGTTGAATTCTCCGGAGCAGGAGGAAAACACAATCTTCTTTGCTTATTCATACACAGAGTGCTCTCATTTGCATGAGAAGAGATCAGGCTGTGGAGCTGCACTCCCTGAAGGCTGGGGAGAAGAGAAGCTTCGCTAGCAGGCAGGGAATAATGAGGCACAAATGTAGATAAACGGATTTTTTTTTTTGTTCTGCAACCACCCTGTGTTTTTGTACCCAATTTGCAGCGTTCAAACTGCTCTGCACAGCTGATATGTGGAAATTGTGGGCTGGGAACACCACTGGCAATCTTCGTTGGATTTCAGCATGCAATTGCCTTGGTGACGTGTGCTGCAATTGGCACGGTGCAGGGGAGGATGTCCTGAATTACCGGATTCAAAAACCAGGCATGGATTTCTGAATGAACCCAGCAAACGCTTTGTTGTCATGTGGCAGGCTGCAAAATCTGGTACAGCAGTACCACTGGTAGGAATGAATAAAGGTACAGCAATGGGGGGCACCTGTTGGACCTGAACATCAGTTGAGGAATTTGTTGAAGTGCCCCTGCAAGCAGGTGAAGCTTAAATTACTCTGACAAGGAACCTTAAATTATACTTCTTTTGCAAGTCGTATCTGGCAGTTGTACAAACCCGCCCCCCCAAAACCGAAAACAAACTAAAAACCCCAACCAACCAACCAAAAATAACAACAACAAAACTAAACCTAATCCCCTTATTTCACAGATCTTCCTTTAGTTTTTTTTTTATGTACCATTCTGTAAGTATGCAGATAGTAACTACCAAAACCACCACATTTTCAGCTGTGACAGTTTTCAAAGTACACAGTCACCCCAGTTACTATTTATGAATGGTGTTTGGGAGGTTCTGCAAATGGAAGAATAAATAAATTTTTGTACATGCACAAATCTGGATATTTAGTACACAGAGGCACTTCCCAAACATTTTGTGAGAACAAAAAGCCTTTTCCTTGGCTGTTTACAGATGACTTGCAAAGAATAAGTGAGAGGTTTGAGCGTGGCTGAACTGAACAGCTGCCAAGAATCCAAATAAATGGTCTCAAACCCTGATTTTTCCACATGCTTTACTTTGGAAGATGCAGAAATGAGACATGTCACAGGCTAATGCTGTCTATCAAAGCAGTGGTGAGAAGGAAACCTTTTCTCATTTCCATTCTCCCTACTTGCTCTTTGGAAGTTGATTCTTTAAACATATCATTGTTGAAAGCTTTTTAGTGTTTAGATTCCAGCCATGATCTCATGGGCTTTGACGAGCTTCTTTGAGCTGAAAGGAGCTTGTGGGAACAATGAAATGGAGATGATTGCTTGCATCTGTATGTCCTGTGCACTGGGATGTGTCAATCCATATGATGAATAATGCACATATCAGCACCTTTGATTTTCCTGGCATTGGTTTTCATCTCCAGCAGGGCAAAGTCTGACTTTCCCCATTTTTAAGGCTCTCCAAATATATCTTCTGTAGCAATAAATTACTATGATGAGTAACACAAGATTTCTTCCAAAGCCAGGATGGCTCCAGTTGCCGGAGTCTGCATGAAAGACCTGAAAACACAGTCACCTGTAAGGTGTCCTGTACATTTCCCGCAATCAGAGTTAATAACATAATGCACCCATTAGGCCATAAAAAAGAGATTTTAAATCACAGAAATATTGGACTTCAGTATAAGCAGTGGGGTTTGTAAGCTTGTTTTAGTTCTCCTTGTTTGTTCATGAAATGGGAATCTCTCACGTCCTATTCAGAAGCTGTCTGGGATATTTCTTTATTTGCAGGTGGGGTTACTGAGCCCATGGGAATACTTGGCTCAGACTTTACGGCAGACAGACTAAATACTCAAATGCTATTTAAAACAAAACAAATTCAAAGTAAAAATGAACCCTTCTTATGGAGGTGTTGCTCCACAGCTGGTGTAGTGTATGTAGAAGCCTTCAGTGATGCTACAAAGCTTTCACGAGGCTCATTAGATTTTACCTACTTCTCTCTTGTGTTTTCAACTTGCGGAGAGAAGCTCCTTAAAATTCATGTTAACACTGGCATGGTAGAGCTGTCTTCCCACTTCTGAAATATAGTTTTGGTCTGCTCCAGGCTTCAGCTTTGCTCTACTGGCAGTGGCATCCTGTAGGGAAGGTGAATCAATGGTGACTGCCTTCTCTAATATGTAGGTGTGCATCAGTCTCTAATGTAAAATAAATAACTTTGCTGCCAGATGTCAGATACTATTTAATTTTTTCACTGTAGCTTGCTCTGGGGTGTCAGAGTTCCCACTAAATATCCACTAGAGAAAAAAGGAAGGACGGGTTCTGGTTTTACTCTACTGCCTTGACATATCAAGGAAGTAGAATAACAAAAACCTTAAATTTGCATCCTTAATGTATGAAGTAATTTTTAAACCAACTTGATTCAGTCTACATCAGCTCATAGCTTCACTCCTTAATATCTTAAGATAGAAAATTTGACTAAATTTGTTCCAACCAGTCACTTGGGCGTGAAAGGGATTCACATCATTCTGTGTCCTGCATAGAAATGGAAGATCTCAAAGGTGTTGCTCTGCCTTTTGTGGAAGCTTTGGGAATGTGTCTCTTTTCTTGGTCCCCAGGCACAGCAAATAATCAAGAAATACGTTGTTATGAAAACCCTCAGAAGCAAAGGAATATAGGAGCTTGAGACAAGTACATTTCTAGTCTGAAATGTCAAGTGGTGGTGAAATAACCTTGGGGACAGGCTGATCAGGCCAACTTCAGCTTGCTTGTGGGTAGAATTAACTGGGCTGTGGGTAGACAAAACTTTGTCTTTGGTTGCATTTAGTTTGTGGACATTCCAGCAATTCGGTACCAGCAAAAAGAGAATTTCTGACCTGAAAATGTGGTAGGGCTCCTCTCCATTTTCTTGGAGGCAGTCTTTCCTGTTGCTTCCAGGGTGTCTGTTCTCCCGTGCACAACAGCTGGTGTCTACTGGGTATAAACATGGTTACCACCATAATCAGATATCAAGAAGGTGTGCACATATTCAGTGTGTTATTTTTGAGCTGATAGAGAACAGCTGGGCTAGACTGACCTAAAACCTGGTCACGTTATGTAAGTTCATGTCATATGCTCTTTGGATCAAAAGACTGATTGCAAAAGTGCATAATAATGAATTAACAGAGACCTAAGGGGACTCGGAAGTCAACTGTTTGACAGCAGTGGTCTGCTTGCCTGCTTTTCTGACAGTTTCCTTGTCAGGCCTTATTACATAGTCACTTCCACGTCTGAAGGATGACAAAATCGATCAACACATCCAAGATAGATGATGTTGAAAACAAACATCTTTTATCTGCTAGTATCCCCCTTTTGGAGCCATTCCCATCCTGGTGGCTGCGAGGGCCTGTTGGAGGCCACACACTTTCTGCTACTTCCTTCTGTGAAAAGACCAATATCCAGTAATGGCATCACAGAGCTGAGACAGGTACATGTCAGTTTGAACTCTTATCCCAGGATTGCCGTCTGTGCTCAGTTTCTGCTCATGACCTTGCAGCCCACAAGCTGTACAGCTGGAGATAAGCAGCTTGGAAATGCTCTAGGGCTCATGTGTTCCCAACCATGAAGACATGAATAACTCATAATGCACTACAGTGCATTAATCAGCAAAGGATGTAGATAGAGGCTGTTGGAGTCGGAGGGAAGGTGCTCTATGGGCTTGAAATACTGTCAGGTTACATCCATGATCCCCCTGAAGTCAATATGAGCGGGCTTGTTATACAATTAGATTTTTCTTATATTTGTCTCAGACGAACCTTAAAGAAATTGGTTGTAGTTATCCATGCTCAGAGCATTGATTTTGACATGTGAAAATTTAGTCTTGGAAAATAGTTATGTTCAGTGGCAGTGCTGTGTATCTATAGTAAGATCAGAACAGACCCACTGCATGTGTCGAAAGTGCTTCCCAGACCTGCCTTTTTGTGGATTTTGGAATGAAACCTTGCAAGACTCAAGAGCCAGATCTAAGAAGCAGAATATTGAGGAGTTTTGGAAACTGTATATTCACTATGAATATCAAGGAATTCCCATCTTGCACAGCTGTGGAAGCCCACCTGGCTGACCTAGACTGTTTTGCTGTCAAGTTGCATCCATGCTGAACACGTCTTTCCTTATCATCTTTGTGAGGTTTCAAGAGGACCACATGATCTGTGAGGTCTGTCTTGCATTGCATCTTCAACAGTGTTGGCTGCAGTGGTGTCAGTGCCCAGCAGTCTCTCTTGCTGGCCAGTACTGTCTTGTTCTTTTAGTCTTTTGCATTTATAAGTGCTTTTCCACTGTGATTTCCATTTCTTCTGTTCAAACAGGTTGGAATTGACAGCAACCTAAGAGGTGTCTGTCAATAGAAAAAGTAACCCTGCATTCATGTTTACTCCCTGCAAAATAGAGTTTGGAGATTCATGTTTGGTCTGTACCATCTTGGCATCCAAACCAAGTAATGATACTTCTGCCAATAAGCTTCAACTTTGGTGAGACATGTTTTTTTCTAGCCCAACTCTGGTTTGCAGACCAGTCTTTCTTAACATTTATACACAAGGGAGTCTTAACAAAGAACCGGGATCCTTGGCCTGTTCCCTCTGTGCAAGCAATGCTTTTGAAGTGATCCAGACTTAAACAAGGAAGGCCGCAGGCTGCTGGAGGGCACATTTGCCCATAGGGTTGTGTCAGTTGAGCAGGGAGGGAGGGAGGGAAGGAGGGACAGATGGAGGGAAGGACCAGTATGACCTACACCTGCTGATGGTTCATGAGATAAATGTTTCTCCATCCCAAGCTGGTATATTGACCTGATTAGTCCTGATGGAACTTCAATTATTTCATTGTCAATCAACTTTTGTTAATAAATACAATTATAAATACATATGAAGACCCAAACCCACCTACAGAGTCGAAAGATGAGCCACCAGTTAGAAGATAAGTTTGTCTAAAATTATATCGTCAGTCGGGGTGCCACCTCTGCATTTGCTGGCAGTTCCTTGTTGACAAGTGGACTAAACCAGCTTATTCACAACAGCCTATATCTGCACTAATATCAGGGACATGATCTCCATCCACCACAAAGTACCCCAAACAAATGAAGATTAGACCTTTGCCGATGATAAATTGGTACAGGTCAGCAAGATGTCAGCACCCGCAGCTCTATAAATAGAGAGCGGAGCACAAGGCCACGAGTGCATTCATGTTTGTTAACACAATCTCTCGTCACCACGTCTCGTCTTTCTGCTGTGACCCGATGTGTATTTGCAGGCTTGTGAGCTACAACACGAGTAATTCGCTGCAGCGTGCTCGGGACATTTTCAACACCCAGCTCTGTACGTGTGATGCCAGAGTATCTCTGTGTGCTGGCAGCCCTTGGGGTGCAAATGCCGTGCTTGTTAAAGGCCTGAATTTGACTTTTGCCTCAAGGTCGCACATCCCTCCCCACCACTGCCGCAGATATGCCAATACCCTGTTGTAAAGACAAAATCATCCAGATGATATCCAACACTTGCCTGTGATAATGCTTCTTGATACTGCTATAAACATCACCTCAGCTGGGATCGAACATCGCAGAAGATGCATTTCAACTCACTTGAACAATCAGGCTCGTTCCAGTACTGACAGTATTTTTTTCTCGACAGAATTGACATTATAAATGAGTTGTTGGTTAATTTGCTGCTTTCTTAGCACCATTGATTCTATGATGTTAAGGTGCTATGTTGCACATCTTTAAGCAGCAGTGCTTGCATGTAAACTACCCAGCAGTAAAATTATAACTCCATTTGGATGCAGAGCACAGCCTTCTTATTGCCAGACTTTCAATCCCATCAAGAGTTTCAGGGTTACTCATGCAAAAATATCTTGTCTGCTTGAGTGAGTGTAGGAGGGCTGTTCATCAGTATCATACGCAGAATCCTAAGTGCCTGCCGCCATGAGCTGGAGAGCAAGTGAGGAAAATCTGTCATTTCAGAGCCGTACAAACCCATCTCATGGGGAACTCCTCCCGGAGCTAAGAGCAATGCGAGAGGACTCAAGCATTAGCCCCATCTCTTATAAGCAGCACTGGCTCAGCTTGGCCAGATCCTCACCCTGCTCTAATAAGATAAAGCCAACAGACATCCAGATTTGCTGATTTCAACAAAGTCATCCAGCAAATTTATGGCTAGTTTAGCGTTTTGAGGAGATCATTAAAATAATGCAAATTTTAATGCTTGTAGTAGCAGGACCATATAGGTGAGCCATGAAGATGCTGATCTTCAGCTCAGTGGGATTCAGCCTCTAAAAGTCTCTCCTCCAAAATTTGAAGTTACATTTGGTTATATCTACTGCCTTTCCCATCTTAGCCCTATGGAAAGGCAACCTGTGCAGGCATTGTATGTAGCTACTCTTGGAAAAGCTTCTGGGCAAAAAATTACGGAAAGTGGGTGAAAAGTGCAGAAATATCCTTTGCAGGGGGAGCAGCCATGCAAAAACCAAGGAGCATGAATGGCGAGAAACAAGACAAGAGCCCACGTCTCAAAGCTGCTGAATCACACAGAATCACAGAATATCAGGGATTGGAAGGGACCTTGAAAGATCATCTAGTCCAATCCCCCTGCCAGAGCAGGAACACCTAGATCAGGTCAGGAGATAGCAGAGCTATAACATAGCAGTGCTTGGGTTTTTTTCCTTAAAAAGTTTGCCTTGCTCTCTGACAGAATTAAGAGATCTTTTCCCACCTTACCAGGCTAAGTTTCAGATGGAGGTTAAGATTATTAAACTTGGCCACTTGCACACTTGAGAAATCATCATCATAAATAATAATAGTAATAATAATAGTAACAACAACAATAATAATACTTTTAAAACAAATTATTTTATTTAAGGAGGACAGTCCAACCTTCATTCTTTCCCAGGGGCTTGGTTAGACAAATGCTTTCCTCTAGGTGAAACAAATAACCTCTACAGTAAATTCTGTTGGCCAGAAATCACTTCTGGTAGAGAAGCAGCCAGGCTGAGCGGCCATAAAAAAACGTTCCCAAATACTCTAGTATACTTTTTTTTTGCTTATTAATATCTGCTTTTGATATAAATAACCCCCTCCATCATCTATGTCTGTGTGGTTGCATGCACTCCCACACAGATATATATATAAGAATATTTTATTTATTATTATTACATTTATTCCTGAAACTTAAACCTTTGAAATCATGTGAGGAAATGTAAATACTCATCTCACAGGCTCATACCCATGGCCGAATTATCCAGTTATTATGCCATGCTCCCACTGGCATGCATGCAAATGTCAAAATGCACCTGGCTTGGAGCTGGCACTGGACTTATCAGATGGTAAGCAAGGGACGTATAGATCTCAGTCCTATACATTTTCAAGTCGCTGTAGCTAACTCATGTTTCCTTGGGAGCTCAGAAGTGGCAGAATAAGGTTTCTGCTCCAAAGGTACATACATGCACAGAGCACTAGGCCTTTAATTATGCGAAGAACTGGAGCCAGCTTCCTCCTGCCTGCTGAGAGATTACAGTGAGCAAAATTTGGCATCTGACTCTATTGGCACGAAGGGGCTTTTTTTTTTTTTTTGCCCACGCAGGCTCCTGCCATGGAAATTTGTGCTTATCCAAGGATCCACCCAATTGGATCCAGTTGCCATGTCAGCAGATTAGTGCCTACAAAAGACCAGCAACCCTGGGCAGAAATTTAGCATTTCCCAAAGCCTGCGAGCTGAATTGTAAGGATGCTGATTTGTCTCTTCATCCCACATGGGAAAAATTGGTTCAACCTCCACTTCGTTCCAGTCTCTCTGGCTTCAGGAGCTGGAAAGGCAGTAAGCAACCTCACCCTCCTCCTAAACTAGGTGTTGCTGGAGGCTGTTTTGCTGAAGAACAAACTGGTTATGTGTCTGCGAGTGATACCTAGGCCGTGGCAAATTGTGGAAGTCATCAGAAATTCATCGGGCTCTCTAATACTGACTTGGCAGCTTCAGCAGAACTTTCAGTGTCTGATAATTAGACAAAAATACAGCCTTGTTTTCCTCCCTTGCAATCTTGTAGTGGCTGGTTGTAGAAGGGCAGCTGGTAATCAAGACAAGGGGACCTTTCTCAGGGAGAAGCAGGACAGGGCTGCCTCCAGACACAAGCAGCACCCGCTCTTGAACAGTTTCATATCCAGAGGGTTGAATTTAGCTGAAATCAGGTCTATTAAAAGTGTCTTTAAGTTCCTATGGATACAATGAATCACTGCATTTGCATGAAATGTGCAGAATATGTCTTTGGAGACTTTGGGAAAAGCAAAACCTAGTAGTAGAAACTTGGGTGGAGGCCTTGGAAATTGCCTTGGTGTTGGGTTAATGCTGTTAATTGAAGTAAAGGCTATAGCTAATACAGACTTCAAGGGAGTGGTTACCCCAAGGGTAAGTCTTGAAAATAACTAGGATACTTTCTCTGTATTTCAATGTTTACGCAGAGGAAAGACTTCATAGCTGCGCATTTACTGTGACTGTGCAGGAGGGAGAGTGACATCTGAAGAAACATATGCAGGCTTTCTTCTCCAAAGAGAAAATTGGATTGAGACAAAAATGACCTATATAAATATTGGAAGATCATAGGAAACAATTCCTTGGAGGTAGAGAGGAGGAATATATACATGCAGATAAGGGTTGTGTGTGAAAGTTGAGTATTGTTCTTGGGGGGATTTCAGTGCATCAAAGGAGGCCGATATCAGTCCTGGAATAACATCAGAAGAAACATCGTCTGAGGAGAAGAAGTAGAGGAGGTGAAAGAAATTTATGTGCACAGGGGAAGGTACACTGGACTCTCCAGTGTTAAACACTGAGGTGGTTTCTGGCTTCTCTGTGCTTTGCTCACTGGGCTCTAGAAGGCACGACTTCTCACTGCTGAGGCTTGTGAGTGATGGAGAGATGGTCAAGTAGACTTTGTGGTGGGGCCAGGAAATTTGTCAATAGTTTATTGAGTCCATACGGGGTCAGTTTTATAAGTATAGACTGAGGCAACCACTCCTGTAGCTGCTCTATCCCCATTTTGGAACTTCCCACTGCCATCTGCCTGCTGTGTCTGCTCTCTGGCATAATGACTGATGTCTGCACAGAAACCCAGCACTGGGGAGAAATGGGGGTATCAATGGGGCTTCTCCAGCTGGCACAACCTGCTAATGCACTGGGAGGAGGTGCAGGAGCAGGAAAGGGAATGAGTACTTGGTGCAAAGCTCTGGGCTGTAAAGACACATTGCAGATTGGCACGTCTACCCTCAGTAAATTGGCAGATGACACCAAGTTAGGAGGTAGTCTCGACCTGCCTGAGGGTAGATCCCTTCAGAGGGATCTAGATAGGCTGGATTGCTGGGCTGAGGCAAATGGGACCAAGTGCCAAGTCCTGCACTTTGGTCACAATAACTCCATGCAATGCTGTAGGCTTGGAGCAGAGTAGCTGGAAGACTGTGATGAGGAAAAGGACCTGGGAGTGCTGGTCGATGCTCGGCTGAACATGAGCTGACAGTGTGCCCAGGTAGCCAAGAAGTCCAATGGCATCCTGGCCTGCGTCAGGAGTAGTGTAGACAGCAGGAGCAGGGAGGTGATCATGCCCTGTACTCAGCTCTGGTGAGAGCACACCTTGAGTACTGTGTTCAGTTTTGGGCCCCTCACTACAAGAAAGACATTGAGGCCCTGGAACATGTCCAGAGAAGGGCAAATCAAATCTGGTAAGGGGTCTGGAGCACAAGTCTTATGAGAAGCAGCTGAGAGAGCTGGGATTATTTAGTCTAGAGAAGAGGAGGCTCAGGGGAGACATCGCACTCTACAACTTCCTGAAGGGAGGTTGTGAAGAGGAGGGGGTCAGCCTCTTCTCCCAGAGAACTAATGATAGGACTCGAGGGAATGGCCACAAGTTGGGCCAGGGGAGATTTACATTAGATGTCAGGAAAAACTTTTTCTCCCAAGGAGTGGTCAGGCACTGGAATGGAATGGCCTGCCCAGGGAGGTGGTGGAGTCACCGTCCCTGGCAGTGTTAGAGGACGAGGTGCCACAAGACATGATTTAGTAGCTTAGTGGGTAGTATTGGTGACAGGAGGACAGTTGGACTAGATGATCTTGTAGGTCCTTTCCAACCTTGTGTTTCTATGATTCTATGTGTTCCACCTTCCTGCACCCAGGAGGGTGTATAGTCTATTTTAAGTTTCTAAATTAATATTTTAGCTGATTTGTAGATGAAATGTTAGGCTTTGTGGATATCTTTAACCATTAAGGTACTAGGTGGTATCTGTAGGCTCTGCATGATTTGCTTGAGATCCCAGATGGGAAAGCAGCCCTGAGCCTGAGAACAGATTTCCAAAATAGTGCTACTCTGGGTGGAGGAGATGGTTATCTTTCATGTATGAGCTGGTTGTGGGGATACTGGAAAACACTGGACCCATGGGGTGTTCAACCTATGGTTGTACTATTGAGGTACCCTGGGCCCTGCAAGGAATAGGAGATGACAAAAACATTCATAAATCCAAAGGATAATTTAGGAAGGATAAAGTGCCTGAAGCAAAAGAGTGATGGAATTTAGGAATACTTAAAAAGTATGTACAACGTGGAGCACTGATCTCAGAGTATAATTGAAAGGGATATCATAACACATCAGTTTGAGGGCAGAATTTAGGGTATATTGCTAAAACAAAAAGAAAGAAAAATCCAGGGCAGAATTTCCTTGCTCCTCCCCGCCTCCATTCTTTACAGCCAGTAAGCCAGATTGCAAGAGGGAACATGCAGCTTCTGTTGCAAACCATCAATGAACCACTGGAAGCTGGTGATCCACTTACGGCTGAATTGTGACAGAAAGAGGATGGCATCCTGAGCAAACCACCAGTCCTCATGAGCACATTCCATGTGAAAGTGGTGTGAGACATAGATACGTCTTCAGGACAGTGCTGGGTTAAATATATCACTTTCAGAAGCACCAGTGTGCTTCCTATGTGAATGAATTTACACTGCAAGTTACAAAGAGCAAATGAGCTTTTAAAAATAGACTGTTGTGCCTGAATTCAACTTGGTTGCTTCTTCCCTTTGGCTTGGCTGGATGCTAATGGTGCGTCAGGCGGTGGCTTGTTTGTGTGTGCTGGCCCCAAAAGTCCAAGAGAGCTTGGAGTAATCGCTGAGCAGTATTTTTAGCTCCAGGTTCCTCTGGTTTTCATGCCTGAGCCTGACAGCACCCCTCTGTTTGCATAATTTGGGTGAGTCACTCAGCCATACAGGCTGAACTACCCTGCTGTAGGCCAGCAGTTTGGCTTCAAAAAAGATGGAGGCAGGAAGCAAAATTTGCCCTGCATGGAATTTTCTTTCTTTGTGCCAATAAATTCCCTCCTAAATTCTGTTTCCATGCTGATATATGCTGTGGTATCCTAGTCAACCACAGTTGAAGGGCAGCACTTGCTGGCATACATCCTTTTCTGATATTCAGAAAAAACAACTCCAGACCAAAGTGTTTGGATGGCAAGAAGGTTTGGGTGGCCCAATGTGTTTGGATGGCCCTTTTTTTGTGCAACTGCATCTCCTGCTTGGCCAATACAAGTCACTGAGCAGCTCTTGTGCTTGTGATCTCCAGCTCTTTCTTCAATTCCATCCCTTGTCCTGGCATAGCTAATATTTAGGAATATTTAGGAATACCTCTAACAGTGGGAGAAAGCAGACCCAGCCTGGAAGACTGGGTTCAGCCCCAAGATGCTCCTCTGAATAGCTGCTGCCTGTTGAACACTGAGAAAAGGAAATACAGGATTACTCTGAGCACAAAATACTGTAGAGAGGCTTTCTAGGATACTCTATTGACTTGGACAGAACCTGTTGAGCACAAGTTTAAAGTGACAAGATTTTTTTCTCAGGCCAAGGAGATGCTGCATTAGAGAGAAACTCTGCAAGGACCAGGTCAGACCCCAGAGGTGCGGTGGTATTTTAAGCATCACTTTTCTCCTTTTCCTTTCTTGGCTTCATTTGCTGCATCTGCTTATGGGAGTCCCACAGTGTCTGGGTCTGCAAGGGCCTTCTCCAATACCTCTTGCTGGAAAGCTTTCAAAAGGCAAATGTGGAAAGAGATGGGAGATTAAGATACCTTTGACAGTCTGAAAGATCAGCTGGGCATTTTGCAATGCTCTGTGTCTAATGGCTGTATTAGGCTGGCGCATTGCATAGTCATACAAGGGCTCTTCACACTAAAGAAAGCACAGTAAAAGTCTGCTGCTAGAGTTGCTGTCTGGAGAGAAAGCTGCAAAACTGCCTCTGCTGCAAGGTGGGAGGGTGCCTGGAAGGAGGCTGGTGCCTCTGTGCTTTCCTTGAGGAAATTGCCCCAGTCCTTAATTTCATGCCAATGGTCCCAGGACCCTGGTAACCAGTCATTGTCTTTTGCATGGGCACTGCTGCCACTGGATGGTTTTTAGGGTTTCTCAGAAATAATCCCATGCAGCCTAAAACTCTTGGTCCCCCAAGAAAAAACCTCAAACAGCCATGTGACTGATTTTTGTATGGATATCCGCACACTGGGTTTATTTGCTGTTGTTTCCCCATTGCTTTACTGTGCTTTTTATATACTATCTCTGTGTTTATGTGGTACCTCCATGTAACCCCACATGGGCACAAAGCAACTGCCGCAATGGAGTGTAACCCAACTTCAAGCCCTATAGTGCCCTGGCCCATACAGCTGGTGTCGGGCTGGACAGCTGGAGCAGGGATGGCCTCAGGGAAGATGCCAAGGAGCAGGAAAAACAGGGGAAGGGACAATAGCTGTGGGATGCACTGCAGCAAGGAAAGGGAATGGGCTGTACGTCAGCATCCCTCTGACAGAGATGCAGGCACTGGCCAGACCAGCACTGGCACTGCCATGGGTGCAATGCACAGCAAAAACACAGCTCCTGCCTGCTGCTGCTCACAGAGATTGGAGGCAGCTCAGCCTTTTTCCTGGGAAATGGCATTTACAAAAATAGAAAGCTTGGAAATGCTGCCACACAGTAGCTAAATATAGCCCCACTGACAGATGAGCCTCAGCGCTTGCTCCAAAACCAAAGGTAACAAAAGGGGAAGGGGATGCCCGGCTCCCTGCTGGGGCAATGAGGAATGGAGGGAGAAGTAGTGGAGCTGCTGGCCATGGTGGGAGGCTATGCCAGGAGGACACTAGCTGCAAGCATGTGATGCACAAACAGGGGAGTTGCTTGGAGATAAAACCCTGTCTCTGTGTGAAAAAACAAACTACAAAATCTCCCAGTAAAATCATGTTTTGTCCCCTAATGCTTATATGATGTGAATAGAAACACCAGTTCTTTTTCCCCAAGACTGATGTCTGTAGCAAAATACAAACCTTCTGCTGAGTTAGGCCAGCCCTGATGTGGGGAAGCAACACCGCATCCCAGAGGAAGGGTTTCTCTGGTTCATGAGGTAAATGCTGCTTGATGGTGGTGGTTGGGAATGCTGCCAGAATTTGTCAGGTCCAGGATGCTTACCAGGAAAATGGGACACAAACACAGTTGGGTTGCTTTTCTATCAAGCTGATAATTTGTTATTCTTGGAGATGCTTGGCATTCCCCCCTCTAAAAACTTGATTCTCCTTCAACTTGATTATAGTTGTAGGTTTGCCAAATGCTGGTTTGGGGGGCTAATCCCCCAAAAGACATGTAAGCAGAGAAGGGTGGACATGGTGTGACCTCTCCCTCACAGGTGCTGGTGGCAGAGCTGGGGCTTACCATGCATAAGCCATGGGGTTTACAGCTGAAGTGGCTATAAAAGCAGTGGTATTTTCCTGAGCGAGGTCCACCACAGGATGAATATGTCAGCATGAGATGTAATTTGGGTCTGCTACAGGAAGTTTTAGGGTTGCAAAGGTTGGCTCTAGAAGATCTCAGAATTTAGGCTGCTCGTGAATCCTGGACTTGATCTTCTTGTGGATGAGTGTTAAAACAGTCTTTTATTATAGGTTTCGATACTGTTTCTTTCAGTTTGGTAAATGGGGAGTCATCAATAGTCCTTCTTATTCTGCTCATCAGCATTTTATTTTCTATGTTATTAATCAGAAAGCATCTGGATGTGGCACCAAATACACAAGTCCTGCCTTTGGAGTGTTTCACCAGAATGTCAAAATGATGCACAAACAATAGTGAGCTGTAAGCATCATAATCCCACATAATTAGATGAGGAAACTAGATGAGGAAATTAGACAGGGGTGATGCTGCTCCCTTTTGCAGCCAGAGACTGGAGGAACAGAGATTAAGGCCGTAAGTGTCTATTAATTTCTAGTGCTCAGTTTCAGATAATGAGAGTTTAACTTTTTAATTTAATTTAATTTAATTGCTCATGCCTAGCAATTCAGTTGCAATTGACTGGTTCAACCTGCTGTGAAAGCAATAGCTAAACCAAAAACTCTCCACGCTTTGAAGTAAGTCCCCTCATTTTAGGGGACTGAATTGAGATCTAAAGAGGAGATGAGACCTGTTCACAACTCGCATGAGCTCTTAATGCTTGGGATGCAATTTGGATTTTCCTGAAGACACAAGAGTCATGATGTCCCCATTGAAATAAATTGATCACACCAGTAAAGCCCATCACCATCTTATTTTATTTTTTTTCTCAGAGACAAATCCTGTGCATTAAGGAATGTAAAGTTAGCTGCAGGTCAAGGTCTCCTCATCAGGACTCAGCACAGCTCCCTGACACTTGTGTTTCAGGGAGTTGCCTCTCTCCGCACTTGGCACCTCAGCACAGCAAACTGGCAAAACCATCTATTTTCTTTCTTCATAGGATTCTTTGTAAGCCAATATATCCAAATCTTGTTGTGTTTTTCAACACCTTTGCAGCTCTGCTGTTTTTTCTGTTGGATTTTCTGTACCCTTCTCAGATGGGGGCTGTTCCAGGATTTCTGTGCCCAGTTTTGCTTTCGGGCTGCTTCTGGCCTGAAAGATCCCCTGTTGATCTTATAGTCTAGGTAAATAGTCTTATAATGTCCCAGGGGAGCAAATGCCACTTGCTTTCCCCTTTCCTTCCATCAAACTCATGGAATATAATGACCACACAAAGGCATGGGGCATGGGCAACATGCAAGGTGAACCGGGAGCAGATTTTTATGGTAAGCTGGAGCAATAGTAAAACAAAATAGCCAAGCCCTAGCCTCTATCCAAATAAACTGTAACTTCAGACCTCCAGTTGGATTCAGCTTCTGATCCTTGGACTCTCCTCTGTCGGTGATTTGATATAAATCTTTATACATCTATATGTGCATATACAAACCCTATTCTTTAATTCCTCCTACAGCAGCAAGCTGTTTCTCTTTTCCCACAGTCTCCAGATGGTGCTGAAATCTTCAGAGCTTTGGGGGTTTATTTGTTTGTTTATTTTTAGATAACTTCCCACACTTGGGCCCTAATCAGGATGCCTCAGTCTTTCCATTTACCAAACAATCTTGCTTTTAGCTCAGTTTCTGTCCCTGCTGCCAGCCCCCTTCCCAAGCGGGTCTGCAATAATTCGTCATGGTTTATTGTTAGTGTTGGTGTTGAAGCTCATTTTCTAAATCTCTGTTGTTCTTCTCCTTCCCAAAATAATTTGCAATTTCCTCTTTGTTGCAATCTCAGTTTTTTGCTTACCTCCACACTGGATGGAGACCAAATTTTCCGAAGAAGCTTGGCTATTAAAAAATAAAAGAGAACCATTGATCTCATGTGCTGCTGGAAGACTACTGCATAAATACATATATTTCTCATTCTTTTAAGGCTCTTCTTTTGGGTTTGTTTGTTTGTGCATTTTCTTAAAAAAACTCAGCCCATAACCCCCATTGTTGAATCTCACGTTGGGTCTCTAGAAATAAGTTGATCCCACCTCTGCACGTGAAGCAACCTGAGGTGCGTTTGAGTCCCAGCCCTGATCCCAGCTGCCTTGCAGGTCCTCCAAATGCAGCTGAGAAAAAGAGTTTTCCTCAAAACTTCCTTTTAGATCAGATGCCCTTTGGGTTTGCAATGCATCTTCCTTTTTCTTACTGAGTTGAAGAGGTGAGAAATCACAACACTAAATATCTTTTCATATTCTGATTTGTTTTTCTTCTCACTTTTTTTCACATGCCCCTTTAAATTTTTTGCCATGCTTTCACAGACCAGAATGATATGGGGTTGGAAGGGACCTCTGGGGATCATCTAGTCCAATGCCCCTGCCAAAGCAGGTTCACCCAGAGCAGGTTGCACAGGAACTTGTCCAGGCGGGTTTTGAATATCTCAAAAGACAGAGACTCCACCACCTGTCTGGGCAGCCTGTTCCAGGGCTCTGCCACCCTCTAAGTTAAGTTCTTCCTCATATTTAGGTGGAACTTCTTATGTTCAGATTTCTGCCCGTTCTTTCTTGTTTTATCACTGGGCACCACTGAAAAAAGACCATCACCATCCTCTTGCCACCCACCTTTTAAGTATTTATAGGTGTTGATCAGGTCCCCCCTCAGTCTTATCTTCTCTAGACTGAAAAGACCCAAGTCCTTCAGCCTTTCCTTGTAAGAGAGATGTTCTAGTCTGCTAATTGTCTTTGTAGCCCTCTGCTGGACCCTCTCCAGCAGTTCCCTGTCCTTCTTGAACCAGGGAGCCCAGAACTGGACACAGTACTCCAGATGGGGCCTCACCAGGAGAGAGTAGAGGGGGACGATAACCTCCCTTGACCTGCTGGCCACACTCTTCTTGATGCACCCCAGTATGCCATTGGCCTTCTTGGTCACAAGGGCACTTTTCGTCATCCTATTGTCCACCAGACTCCCTGGTCTTTTCCTCAGAGCTGCCCTCCAGGAGGTCAGCCCCCAACCTGTACAGGTGCAGGGGGTTATTTCTCCCCAGGTGCAGGACCCTACACTTGCCCTTCTTGAATTTCATCAGGTTCCTCTCTGTCCAGCTCTCCAGCCTGTCCAGGTCTCGCTGGATGGTGGCACAGATGTCTGGTGTGTCAGCCACCCCTCCCAGTTTTGTGTCATCAGTGAACTTGCTGAGGATACACTCCATTCCTTCATTCAGGTCATTGATGAATATATTGAAGAGGACTGGACCCCCTACTGACCCCTGGGGAACACCACTTATTATGGACCTCCAACTAGATTTTGTGCCACTATTCACGACCCTCTGAGCTCTGACTTTCAGCTAGTTCTCAATCCACCTCACTGTCTGTTCATCTAACCCATACTTCCTGAGCTTACCTATGAGGATGCTGTGGGAGACCGTGTCAAGAGCCTTGCTGAAGTCTAGGTAGACAACATCCACTGCCCTCCCCTCATCTATCCATCCAGTCACACCATCATAGAAGGCTATCAGGTTAGTCAGACGCAATTTCCCCTTGGTGAATTCATGTTGACTACTTCTAATGGTTTTCTGTATGCTTTGAGATGATGCCCAGAACAAGCTGTTCCATCATCTTTCCAGGGATGGAGGTGAGGCTGACCAGCGTGTAGTTTTCTGGGTCCTATTTGAAGGCTGGAATGACACTGGCTTTCTTCCAGTCCTTGGGCACCTTGCCTTTCAGTTACATCACCTCTTTTGGGATATAACGATAATAATAATATATAACAATAAATCAAATACCTTTGTGGCATGTCATCCCCCAAATTTTCTCGAAGGTTTTTTCTGCAGAGGCAGCCTAATAACCAGTTCCTCCTGTTAGCCTTGTTTTTTCTTGCACAATTTTTGGCTTGCAAGTTGATCTTCTGCTTATGCTGGTCCTATTTTAATTTTATTCTTACTGATGCTGCTAATTTGAGAGGAAGGTAGCCACCTACAAACACTAAGCTGATTTTCCCTTACCATTTGCAATGGTCTCAGTTCACAGTCCAACCACTGCACCATGCTGAGGAGAACTGGATGACGATGGAACATCTGTCCCTCTGGGAGGTCTCCAAGGATGAAGATCAGCACTTCAAAGCTGCTCAGACACTTGGGCTGTACTGCACCCTCCTGGGGCCCTGGCATGGAGAGGACTCTGGGTCTAGGCTGAGTGATGCTGGCTGACTGAGGACAGTCCAGCTGTGTCACAGACAGCCCGGTGAGGTTGTGCTGTCTCCATCCTCCGAGGTTTTCTGGACCCAACTGGTTCAAGCCCTGAGCAACCTGGTCTGACCCCAGAACTGACCAGCTTTGAGCAGGATGTTGGATAGCCTGAGTGGAAGTGTTATGCTACAGACCTGTTACCTGAGCAATGTGACAGGTGAAAGACAGAATTTAAAGCCCTCCCATTGAAAGAATGGAGAAAAAGGTTGATTTTTGCTGCTCATGGGATGGCTCCTACAAAAGAGCTGCAGACTTCCATGTAGCCTCCAGCGACACTCCTGTGCAAGCTGCAGCCCCCAGCAGTCCTTAGTGCTGGCTTTCCCCCAGCTGAGACAAAAAAATCCTATACAGTTAGTGAGTCTTTTTTTCCCCAGTTTTTTGTCTTTAATGAGCATGCACAGAGAAAGAATTGGATTGGTGCTGCAGATGAAGAGGAGCAGGAGCAGAAAAGAACTCTATGAACTGCTCTGCTCTGCTTTTCTGCTGGATTTGTTCCAAGTTTCAGGTCTTCTCCCCAGCCCTTTCCCTAGGGTGCTCAAGATGTCCTACATTAGCATCAGGATTTTCCTCTCATATTCCTAAAAAACTGTGATTTTGTGGAACAGGAGAGAGATTTTTCTTTGATGCATGCCAACAAAATTCATCTCCCTGAAGCCAGCAGTAGAAGCTGCAACGCCTGCACAGCATAATGCAAACACCCTTCCTTCATCCCAGTTCTCCCTTCTATCAACCCACTAGAACAAAATGATTTAACCAAATAATAAATGTTGAAAAGGCCAGTCCCTGCAGACTCACAACAAAGGCAGGAAAAATGCTATGCTAATTATTATCTTCCTTTCCTTGCACAAGGCGCTCTAGCAATTAAAGACAATGCTGGGGAACGAGCTAGACGGGAATTAGTCTGACTTGGGAAAATTGCCACCCAGAGGTTTTGGGGGTTTTTTTTTGTGCCACTGTGTAAATTCCCTTTGCTCAGCTTAAACTCTTTTAACAGAATGCATTACTTTGACAACCCATTTGAATAACTGGTTTTTTAAAAAATACACTTTAAAAATGTTTCCAGCTCCCTCTGATCCTAGCCTGTATTTCTCCTGGTGGTCCTGAAACCAAATTCCTGGATGCAGATACGCTCCTGACCCTCCTTCTCAGCTCATCCAGCAAATCTCCCTTGCCAGTCACATAGAGCTCCAAACAAGACATAGAAGCCAAGAGAATAAATCGCTTGCGTGATTATTCATATGGTCCAGTCATTTCTCTTCCTGTGAAAACAAACCCATAATCCCAGCAGAACATCCATGGTGTATGGAGGAACCTGCAGGCAGGAACTGATTTCTTTTGCTTCTGCCATGGTCAAGAAGGTCCATGTGTAATTCTCCAAGTAACTGTCTCCCCCTACAGTAACAGGAGGGACAAGTCGAGCATTGGTGGACGTGACATTCCTTGCTACAGTGTTATCCAACTCCTGTGCTTTCATTTCTACAAGAACTGGGTTTGATTAGATGAAGAAGAAGCCTTTGAGCATGTTCAGTTCTCTTTCAGGAGGCATCCACCATTACCCAGCCCAGCTAATGGGACACGGATGCCAAGCTTCGCACAGGATATCCTACAGATAGAGCAGGTAGGTGCCTCATTCAGTGCTGGTACCTACTGGATTACACATCTCTGGTGGAAGTATGTTGCCTGAGAGGTCCTAGAAATAGCATTTTTCTTTTCATGGCCATGTTAGTGGTATTTCACTGAGAGTGGCTAATAATGTTCAGAGCTTGGTTTACGTCACTCCTAACCAGTAAGGCAAAGTATACAAAAATGTACCTCGATGTGCAACACCAGAGACTGGACAGAAGTATTTCCCCCTGGCTTGCAGTGTCATATGCGCCTTCTCACATGGATATTCTCTTCCTTTTTCATGTTTCTTTTGCTGCCTTGACACTTAATTAACTCTGTGCTTGTGTTTAGTCTAACACCCCCAATTAAAATAGTGAAAAATAACAGACCAAAGATCAACCCTTGAACAAATCCATGAGTAACCTCCTTCCATCCTGATAATTCCCTTGATATGTACAACTCATTATTTCTTTCCTAAGCAGTTTCTCATCTATCATACTATCTTATCTCTGAACCCATTTTGCCAGTAATTACGATCACTGCCTGTTTTGATAATTTTGTTTTAGCAATAGCTTGGTCAGAGTATCAGCTGAGCTCATCCCTTCTTAGGATAGTGATGACCATAAATGCCTGGCTAGTAGCAACCTGGTTCTCCAGAAAATAGGCAATAGGTTGTAATGTTCAAGGGATTTAATATTTTCCTGCTACTTTCAATTTTAGTTTTTCAGTAAATTAAGGTTTCCTGGGAGAATGACCCAGAATGACTTTCTCTTTTGCTCTACTATTTCCTGCAGAAGGTACCATATTTTTAAGCACAGCAAGCTTTTCTAAGTCTCTCTCGGCCACTTCTTTTGTATGATATTATATTATTATGTCATCTTATGTTCTTTTATATTAGATATGATTTTTATGGCTAGTTTCAGGCTGGATTTCTCCTCTAGATATTTTTTCTATGCTTTCAAAAAATGCATACGTGAATCTAGGAGGTAGACTGCAGGGTTCTGTGCAGGAGGTGGGCAGCTGGTATTACTGTCATGCTGGGGTCAACTTCCTAATCCAATGGATGTAATTTTATATCTTATAAGGGGGGAATTAAATGGGAAAGAGTGAAGACTGGGGCAGGTTTTGAGAAACCTGCTGTGCTGGCTGTTTAATTAGAGGCTACCAGAGTATCTAAAATATGCTGACAGAAGAGGTGAAATGTGCTGGCTGACTAAAAGACTCTTTTGTGGTGTTTCGCTGTAACGCTTGGCAAGGCTGCCCTTGCTTCACACCCTGCCTCCCTTGCTGAGGCACTGGGGTGGAAAAATCAGCTGCGGAGGATCCAGACAGTAGGGAGGGATTTAAACAGCCCCATGTCTTGTTCTTGTGCTTTCGAGTGGATGGAAAAGTGGGCAACAATCAGTGTCCTGAACCCTCTATCAGTCAGCCTAATTAAGTAATGTAATGCTATTAATAAGCAGGGAGGCTTAGTTCAGCCTCTGGGAAATGCCAAAATCATGTTCTCTTTCACTCTGTTATTTAGAAGTCATCGCAATGAAAAATCTCGCCCACCAACTTTGTGGTGATATTTTAAAACCCTCGTATCAGACCAGCCTGTAGGGCAGACTCTCACCTGTCACGAAGAAAGGGACACCAGAGGAAATGTCTCCTGAGCTGACTGTCCTTCTGAGGCTGAGCTGGGCTGGGCTGGCTGCGAGCACATTAGCAAGGAACGACAAGGAAGGCAGGTGGGACCTTGGGACCACAGAAGTATTTGTTACCCCCTGCCTGCAGAAATCAGTGGCACGTGCAAACATCTTTGGATGCAATTATTTTCCATGATTTTCAATGTGACTTTCTGTGGGAACAAAAAATTCCTACAGCAGTCACTTGCAGACCTCTAAATTAATGGGAAACTGAGTTACTGTGGCCTGTATAGCTCGGGGAACAGAATTTCACGTCACGAGGCAGCATTGTGCTGGGGAAGGGGCATAAACCCCAGCTGTTATGTGTGCATCCATCCCAGCTTCCAGGCAGGAGGGTGATGGCAGCCCCAGCCTCCACAGCCCTTTGGCCCGTGGGAGATCCAGGACTGAACCTGCCAGCATCCACGAACCCAAGTCTGGTTTTCAGACTGAACCACCACCACCATCTCTTCAGCCTCAACCCAGGCTAACGTTTTTGTAGTTGAGGAAGGGAGGATTACCATCGGGGAGCTGCTGCTTGCAGGGGGTTTTACCTCCTTTTGTTTTTGAAAACCAGGCGGCAGCGTGTGAGGGATTTTTGCAAAGCTCTGGCTGTGCCAGAAGAGGAAGTCTCCTGCTCAGCAGTCTGTAAGCGCCCCCTGGTGCAAACCCTGGCTTCAGCCAGCTCTGCCCGGCAGATTGATCCAGCAAACATCAACGACGCGTGTTAATCTGGGTGTTCGGTTGATGGAAAGCCGGGGTGACATCCACCCTACGCCACAAAAGCAGCACTCTCCAAGAGAGAGACCCTGCTCTGCAGGTTGGACATCAGCAGAGCACTCCTTAGACCTTGTGCACTAAGAATTTTGGTGGTAAATAGGATTGGTCCGGTAGAAGTGAAACACACAGTTGGTACCTGCATTAGGACAGAGAAGGGCATAGACACCCCAGCAGAAGACAAGTTGGTAGCAGGGAGGTTGATAAGAAAGGGGAGCTCCAAGATGGGGCAGATGGCACGAACCAATAAATTGATGGATAAAGGACGGATAAAGCTATGTCTGAAACATGGGTCAGGAGTGCAGCAAACAATAGCAGAAAAGGTGCCAGCAAGATGACCACAGCAGTGAGAACAGGAAAAAAGCCACAAAAAAAAGACAAGGAGAGCCATTCAGATTTGGCAAACTGAACTTGATGGCCAGTTAAGAAACATGGGGAGAAGCTTGTAGCTAGGTGGGGGTGCAAAGAGTGACTAACCAGATGATAAGCCATCAGGGCAATACATAATGTCAGGTGCAGAGGACACAACACACAACACGTAGCTAATCTGGAGTTGGAGCGCTCATTAATTCACACAAGGAAACAGGCTGTCAGTCAGGTCTGCTCAAGGTAGTAGCTGAGTCCAGGGTTCCTCAGGCTCATAATGCTGTCAGAGTAGGAACATTAGAGAAATGAAGGAAAGAAAATGGAAAAGAGATTGACCCCCTGGTATTCTCCAAAATGAGGGGCATCTGCAGCTATTTTTGAAGAGTTAGGAAACCCTAGTTGCTTATAACTATCTTCATTTCTGTATAGGGGCTACTTGCCAGTGTGGCAATTTGCTGTTGGCTGATGAGAGTCTGAGATTCTTTGCAATCCTGGCTGGTGTTGCTTCACTTGCTGCAGGGTATCTGTGGCTGCTGGGGCTGAAGAGGCAGGATCTGCACGCAGGGATGCGCCAAATTCCTCCCACTCCTGCAAAACTGGAGCGTGCCGAGGTGTGATGCAGCAATACAAAAGGCAGTAAGGAGACTGCTGAAAATTGAAAACAGAACAGGACAGAGATGAAGAAAAGCACAGATCTCTTGAAGGAAGCGATTGAAAGGGCTGAAGAGTTCAAAGCCATTGCTTTAGCCTTGCAAAGCCGATGGTCCGATTAAAACAAAAGCAGAATAGGACTAAGGAAAGGAGAGGTGAAAGGCTGCTTAGTTTGAGAACGTTCAGTTAGTAGGGCCTGAATGTATCTTGGTTTATTTGCTTTGGCTAATGACTTAAGGAAGTTTCAAACTATTGAGTTACAATGGAGGACTGAAATGTCCCTGGAGGACTAGAGGAGATGAGATTAACAGAGAACCCATTTATACGAAGCAGGACTTACAGGTTAGTCGATAGGAGTTTAGATCCTGAAAACTACTGGGACAACCTATTAAACATGTAATTCCTACGGACCTGCAATACTAATAGGATGATTAATAAATTCATACTGACAGTTTATTAGAAGAAAAAAAAATGTTTTAAGTTCAACAAAAAAATTTTGTTGGGTTGCTGACCCAGAAAAGAGAAAGATTAAGATCATTTGGCTTATTATTGCTATTTCAACCTTGTGTCCAAGCAGGAGATCCTGTGGCAAACCTTGCCCAACTTGAGAACAGGTTACAAGAAGAGTTCAGTTTTTCTTCTAGTCATTTCTAAAGCCCCAACTGTCTTGTAGGGATGCCGAGGGCCATTTTGTAGGGGACAAGATCCTGCTTGGGGTGCAGTGTTGAAGCAACACACCTTCATGTGGCCACTGCTTGCTGAGCAATGCTGCTGAGACCCACATCACAGGGATCTGATCCATGGTTATAAATAGTTAAAGGGTGGGTGTCAGGAGGACACGGTCAGTCTTTTTTCAGTGGTGCCCAGTGACAGGACAAAGAGGTAACAGGCACAACTTAAATGTAGGAAGTGCCATCTAAACGTGAGGCAGAACTTCTTTGCTTCGAGAGTAAAGAGAGCTTTTACTTTATTTTAAGAGTTCCAGGGCAGGCTGCCCAGAGAGGCGTTACAGTCTCCATCTCTGGAGATACTAAAAACCCACCTGGATGTCACCCTGTGCAAGCTGCTTTGGGCAACCCTGCTCTGGCAGGGGGGTTGGACCAGATGATCTCCAAAGGTCCTTTCCAACCCCTATCCTTCTGTGACTCTGTAATCGCTGCCACACAGGCATGCCCTGGCAAAACAGGGACAGGTTGTGAGCTGATGCCCTTTTGTCCTTGGCTAACCCAGCTGTTCCAGGTTGAGCTTCCACAAAGCACAGGCACAGCCAAGGAGGCGTAGGTGAGCCTAGCGGGAGGAGCCCAAACATACACGTCCTTCTGTGTAAGTTAGGGAGGAGAAGGGGAAAGTTGGGGTAGCAGTTGCTCGCTTTCAGCAGCTCTCTGCTGGAACCTGTGTTTCTTGGCCACTTCTTGCAAGCACAGCTCCTCTTTAAGCATCTGACCAGGCTTTGTGCCTCTTCACCAGCGTTTCTAGCATGAAACGATCTGCGTGTGTTGCAAACAGTCAAACAGGACAGTTCAAGCGACGGTGCCAGTAGTGCCTCAAGGAAAGACAGTCTGCACAAACCGAAGCGGACGCTCACTTACGTAACTGGGCACAGGGTCTCGCCATCCAATCCACGCCAAAACATGCCTTCGCTTTTCTGTCATTCTTTACACAGCAGGGAAGCTTCAATGCAAACATGAGTCTGAAGAGAGAGGAGACTTGAAACAATAACCTACCGGAAAATGGTACTTTTTAGATTTTAAAACATACCTGCTGTTGGTCAAGGATGATCAAATCCAGTCAAGTAAAACAAATCAAGCCACACATGGCAAATAAAATTATGGGGAAAAAATGTAAAAGATAGCAAGATACAGGCTGTAAAATCTTCTGGACTGAAATAAGAGATGAATTTGCAAAGGTGTGAAGGCCAGATGCCACAGCTCACGCTTCCACAGCTGTCTCACAAGCACTTAAAGCTGAGGAATGTTTGAATACTTGGGGCACAGCACCAAGACGCTATGGATTTAGCACCGTTAATGTGTTTCTGCTCTGAACTGATACACTTCTCAGGGAAGCCTCTTTCCATCTTTATGCAGTGCCTGGAACACCAGAGGCTCTGGTCTGCACACTGTTGACTTGACAGAGAAATACTTCAGTGGAATGTAAAGGAACAGCACAGCTGGCTCTGAACTGATTTAACGGCTCCTTGTTTACACTGCAATACACATGGGACAAACAGTGCAGTGATATTATTTATTATTCTTTTTTTTCCTCAGAAATAAGAACCACCACAACCAAGGGAAAAGGCCTATATAATCATTTCCCAGTGGGACACATGGCAGAAATCAAAGCCTCCAGATGCAGTTTCTCCAGCTCAGCTTCTGAAGACTAGGTGAGCAGCTTTCAGCAGACAGAAAAAGCAGCTCAGGTTATGCTTCTTTCTGCATGTAGAAATAATAAAATGAAGGCTAAAGCCAAACGCCAGTCATGCAGCAAACCGCAAAAGGTGGCATTTCCCAGAGACTGAAGCAAACGCAAAACCATTTGCTTTTAGGGTTAAGAGTGTGTTATTTAAATTCTGCAACAGGTAGCCTTTGTTACAGCCTTCTTCACACAAAACCTGCTCTTTTCCAGCACGTGCACAGGGGGTGAAGTATTTAACAGCTTATAACAAGGACAATTTACCTGATGGTATGTAGCCTGGCAAAGTGTAAGACTTACTTTATGGAATACGCAGTGGAGCACATGAAGTATTGACGTTAAGGTCAAACACAGCATGTCAGGAGTCAGCACACAGGTACCCTTTTAAGGCAGTATGGCACGGCACCAAAATAAAATTACATTTTTCCTCTGTGAGGGGAGCATGCCTGTGAAAGAGAATTTTTCTTAGCCTTTCTCCATGACCCAAGCCCACAGACTCATGGTCTCTCCTTGCTGTATGGGGAAAAATCCCAACCATTTTGTCTCTGTCTGTATCAGAATATACACAGCCTCACGTACGGCTTGTCCAATTACTCTAACAGATCAGGGTACACGTCCATCAGTCATAACCCATCCAAACACAGCCTATGAGAGATCAGGCTAACAGCTAAAGAACACAAACTGCCAGAAGCAAACCTTTCTGAGCTGGTATTAGCTGTCAAAGCTCCTAACTTGGTGACCCACAGCTCACATGTGAAGAGATAGTTCTACGCATCAGTACTGTCATAATGTACAGCACTGAGAAAAACTACCAACTAAAAGGTGAAAAAAATAGCAGTAGTGCAAGGGACAATGAGGGTCTTGTTTATGTGCTCCAAGTAGCTTCTTGGATTAGAGACACTAGGACGAGCTCAGCAAAGTACCTGGGAATTAACAAGAGCCTGTTCCCCACAGATATACAAGTTCTGAGTCAAGCTGGTCCCCTTGGAGATGGTACTCACAGTGAAGCCGAGCAGAAGTGCTTTCCCAGAGCTCTGGGTGACAGCGCACCCTTCTCCTCCCAAGTTTGTTGTCAAAGCTGCGAGGGGTGAGTGTGCGCTGCGAGCCCCGTAACTTCCCAAGAGGGTTAAAGTCTGAACAAGCCAGAAAGCAGCTGCTTCCCTTGCCCAGACAAAGACGCCTGTGAACCACATGCAGCATCAACACCCAAACACCAACACCTAATGTCAATGTCACACAGGGTGCAAGGGCATCCCGAGACATCATTCTGCCTCCCAGTGTTTGGCCAAGTGAGGTTCAAACTCCACAACCATCATAGCGATAGCAAAGCTTACACAGTCTTTTAGGATTCTTTCCCATCTTATACTGTGCAAAAAAAAAAACCCAAAACACCACCAAAACCACCCCAAAACCCAAACCCCAAACAAACAAACTACAAAAAACCACCCCCAACTCTTGTGCTTCAAATTCTGAATGTGTGGTCCTTGGCCACACAAATGTCAAATGAACTTTCTTATACTCAAGAAGCTGCTTCTTGATGCTGGGATGCTATTGGATTTCCAAGAAACTCAAAGCTTAACCTAAAGATTTCTATGTGAAAGACATGGAAAATTCCTGTAAAATAAACTGAAGTCAATTCTTCTGCTCTTAGAATCATAGAATAGAAATCACAGAATCATTTAGGTTGGAAGAGACACTTGGGATCCTCAAGTCCAACCATCCCAAAACTCCCCCTTTTAACTTATTCCCAGCTGAAACACCTCTTGGGCAGCCAGTTTAACTAGCAGAAGCAATGTAAAAAAAAAAATAAATTACAAAGGCTTTTGAAACCTGCTTGCTGAATGAAGTAGATAACAGCTAGTGTCAACTCACAGCACAGACAGACAGACCATGACATACTTTGACGACAGGTAAAAATATACCCCATTGTCACGCTCCCCTTCAGAGAGCTTTAAGCACCAGCATCACAGTGAAGCACTAAAAGCACATCAAAGCTATTTCAGGCAGAAAACACAAGGAGCAGGGAGGTCACCATTTAGACAAGTTGGTTCTTAGACAGTTGTCCTAATGCTGTATGTGGAACAAGAGCCTGGTGGTGTTTCTGGGTGGTGACCTTTAGCAGAGTGTGTGTTCAGCTCCGTGGGTAATGCTATCCTGACCCAGTCATAACCCATCTCCATGTGAAGAGCTGGCCTCCACTTGTCGATTCTTCAGGCGGATCCTGACCCCTCTTTCTTTACTAGTCTATACTTTGTTCTAGTAGCCTCTGGTATTGCTATAGTCAGTTTTCCCTCTGCAGAGAAAAATATAAAATAAGGTATCTCTGTGGAAAACTCTTTACTCCAAAAGCAGGGGAAAGGAGGTAAATGTTCAGAAACACAACCTGGGAAGCAGCACGAGCACTTTGCACAGTGTTAAGACAAAGACACTGTAAACTACAAAACCCTTAACTTAGTATCAGAAAGATACTCCTGCCAGAAGCCCTGAAGGTTTACCTTTAATCAATATTTACAATATGGATGTGTTTATTCTGTTATGTACCTCAAGAGACATAAGGGAGAGCCTAGCTTTGGAAACACCTCACAAGGGTATTTATTAGTCGGGAGCAATCTGTCTCAAAAGCGTGACCCATTTCATACTTCAAATGGCATTTCATTACAGCACAGCTGCACAAGCCTCCATTCTCCCCAAAGAGATGCTTGATATGCAGAAGGCAGACCTTAGCACGCTACTTATTTACATACATAAGTTCCTGGCTTTGTTTACATTTGAGGACAGTAGTTCAAGAAAAGTCTGTTTGCCTTAATCATTTGAAAAGCTTCTTTCTTTTCTTTCCCCACTGTTTATTGTCCACATCTTCAGTATCGTCCGGAGGATCTGGTATCACAAAGCCATCAGTCATTTTATAGTAGACTACAGTGGAATCTGACTCAACTATGGCCAAGGTAACTGACAGCGGGGTGTCAGGATCCTCTTGTGGGAGAGATGCTTTCTTCATGATTTCTCTTATCCTAGAAGAAGAAATAATCAGTTAGAAAGGAGTCCATAACCACCTAATGATGGCACAATGGTAGACACACACCACTGCTATTTTTATTCAGTCTGCTTTTATTCTGCAAATTTTTCTTCACAAAGGAAGTATAGTATCTGTTCTAATAAAAACCCAAAGTCGTATAATCAAACACCATTATAAAAATACACTCAGTTACATACACCTCTGCTGGAAATGGCTCAACACATGCTTCTAAGCTTTGCTTACATGTGCTACTGTCCACATGCCTCAACCATCCTTCAACTACCACAATCACAGCACAGCAATCTCTAGTGGCCTTGTTTTCATTAGATTAAAAAGACAAAAAAGATTCTAATTGAATAACATGTGGCATTCAATCAGAAAACAAAATAATTAAGACTTGTTCCATTTATAAAGATAAATCTTCTAGTCTCTGTGCTGCACTTCTCTGCAGACTGTGGAAGTCCCAGGAACTGAAGCCAGGTTTCTCTGCCTCCCTGTCTAGACTAGAAGCCACAAGACTAATGTTCTTCTTCAAGACAGTCAGCATAAATAACGTCTTCCTTAAAAATTCAAGACCAAGTTATGCAATTTTTCCTGTTCAGCTTATTTGAAGAATAACATGCCAGTTACTTTTCAGTTCAGAGCTGAGGACAACACTGATTCCTGGAGTCCTTGTATTACTGTTCTGACTGGGGAGCAAATACTGAGGGAGTGCAATGCCCAGGGGCAGAACGGTAACACTCCCCACAGCAAGCATTTCCATGGGGAGCTTTCTCCTTCACTTAAAGGTCAGGTGCTCATCTGGGATTGCCAGAACAGGTTATGCATTGGGGAGAGGTCAGCTATGCAGTGGGAAGAAAAAAAAAAAAAATAAAAATTACCCCCCACTTCACGTGCCCCTGAAATCTCATTCACGAGGAAACATGGATGGTGGGCACTGTAGCTGAAAATAAGGCTCTTTCTAAATGCATCAGCTTTCAAACTTTAATCATCATCTTCCTTCCAAACCTCTTTGATCCATTAATAAAAGCCAAAATGGAAAGTGGCAGAGAATATGCAGCAGCCTGGAAAAGCCTATGCTGTTAAGCCCATGACCCTCTTAAGTATCCATCTGCGTTCTGAACTGTTCATAATTCATCTTGGCTAAATTCAGTAGTGCCTCTTCTTTGCTTTCACTGCTGGCCCACATGTCATGCAAGGTAAAGCAATACAGTATAGTTAGTGAGTCATTTCATGCAACAGAGATACTAAGGCTATGAAAAGCCACATTCTGGTCCTCCTATCACCACCACAATTCATAACAAGAGGACAAATAAGCAAAGAGAGTACAAAGTACTTTGCTGTACTGGGCAATGGCAGAAGAGAGACACCCACAAGGCTCCTGTTTCAAGCAATGGGACATTAATTTCTCCCTGGCACCAGGTTTTTTTCTGCATCTTTTTTTGACGGTTGCCTCAGCTGCTATAGGAACACTAACTGCACCGCTCTTGAGAAGAGCGTAAACACAAACCCACCATCCTCTGCAACAAGAAAGGAATGCATCCCACTATGAGAAATGCCTCAAATGCATCAAGGTCTTCCAGTAAAAGCACTACCTAGTGAGAGGGGTGATGTGCCTGCTGCACCAGTAAGCAGAGTGAATCACAGGTGTGTAGGCAGGCATTGGGACTGCAGTAAGCAAGGAGAAATGAACTCAATGTCTAAGGCACACCAGTGAAGCACTGTACCCCTGTGCTGATGCTAGACACCCTCTGCTGTCACTTCCAGCCCCTCTTTAGTGGTACCTCCAACCCCACAATGTCTTGCCATAGCTCTGGTGGGTGCCAAGGACATGGGGAAGGATTCCAGATGTCCTTCCAGACATGCTATGCATGCAAACAGCAGGAATCCACTTGTCACACCTTGGTAGCTCATGTCTGGAGGAAGCTCCGAGTAAGTTGTCAATGATGAGGCTATTTACTGTCAAAGACCCATGGAGGAAAGAACTGTCTGTGGCTTTTATGAAGCAGTGGATATTAATATCTCTCTCCTGGGAATGTGAAATAGAAATAACAATAAAAAGCCAAATAAATGGGCACAGCTACCTGGAGAGATATTTTGGGACCCACAGAAACCAAACTTGTTGAGTGTGGACAGTCCCATCTCTGAAAGCAGACTCGGGCAGTGGCCGGTATATACCTGTCAGTCAGGGCAAAAGCTCCTTCATATTTTCTTTAAGCAGCTGTCACTGTTTCTTTTCCTAGTCTGTTAAGAGGATAGACGTAACAATGAGGCCTGAGATCTAGATTTCCCATCACTCATGATTTCTTCTTATACTGTCAACCATAGACACCTGAACCTTTATTTCCCCCTATTTAGCACAGAGACTTAGAAGACGCACCATGAACCCAAAAGAAGCCAGGTCCTGACAACAGATTGATGATGCTTCTTTGCATCCCTGACTGACTTTTCAAGAGTTTCTGGCTTTACCTAAAGAGCACAAAGACATGCCCCTGCCTCATGATAATCCGCTAACACTGCCGTCCAGAGTCCAATGCTTTCCACCACACATGGGGAATTTGCCTCTACTCCTGTAAAGAATTACAACTGCAAATGCAAGATTCTCCTCTTCCCCCTTTTCTCAACACAGGTAGCCCCAAAACAAAAGCTCTCATTCATGCATACCACGACTAGCCATAACGCAATGCGGCACATCTGTAGATTAGTGAGAGGATATCTTTAAAAAACAAAAAAGCTTTGGAATTCAGGAAGTCTGATACAGACTCCTGAGTTTCCTCTTCTCCCCTGAAGGCATCACTGTTAGCTTCTGCATCCAACATGTTCACAAAATGTCTCTGCAACAGCAGACATTTCAAAGGAGTCAGAGAAATCTGGGTTTGTGCTGATTTCACTGCATTTCCTACTTGCCACAAACAAAAATATAAAATATTGTAGGAGATGTATTTAACACAGTCTTTGCAGGAAAAAAAGGAAAAAAGAATCCACAAGTGTTCTTGGCCTTCTGAAATTCAAAGTAATGAATGTTTGACCTCCTAAACAAGTCAAGAAGCCTTTATTTCAAGAGATAAATAGATACAGCTCTCTAGGCTGCCCATCTTACACACCAGCTGCATTCCATGACTAAAAGAGTCTTAAACAAGAAGCCCATATGTAACACCTCCCCCCATCTGAGCTAGCTGACTTCATTTAATAAGTTAATGGTTACAGATAAGTTTCTTAATGACCAGTACATCTGTTACACTATACAAGTGATGTCAGCTATTAAAAAAAAATGCTTTTGCTTAAGAAAATGTGGATTTAGTATTTCTGCAAGTGTCAAATATTAGAAGCCTCTGGAACGGTGGATTTCACCACACCCAGTACTTCAACATACTCCACAGTCTTTATAACTTTCACTTACCAGCATCCTGACTGGCCTTTTGCGCATAAATCACAACTGTGTTAGGACACATTCTGCAACCATTGTCCCCCATACTACCAAGGGGTCCACAACAACTCTGATTTGGGTTCCCCAGCCCAGTCTGTAAACAGACCACGGTGCAAAAGCATGAACCCCAGAGAAACCCTGGTGTCAAGCATTTGGCATGGCTGGCTCTACCTAGTTCCTTGTATCCAACAGGCATTAAGGTGTGAATGGCTAGACATCAAGTTTTAAGCAGAACGTAAAGACTCAACAAGAGAAATAGTGCAGCTGAGAAATAGTTAATACTGTTCTGCAGTATCTGAATAAAAGCTCAGCATATTTTCTATACCATCTCAAGTAAAGCTCAAGGTGGAAGCCCATCCCATTTGTTATCTCCTGAAGGACACTGTACAACATAATCCTTAATCACCTTGGTATGTGTTCAGTGCCTCAGACTTGCTCATCCACGGGTACAGCCTGACAAGGAATGCTGGGGACAGTCAACCCCATACACATATGCTGCCTTCTTGGGATTTATGCAAACAAATAGCTGGTAAAAAAATAAAAGGCATCTAGAGCCTCAGGAGAGCTCACAGAACAATCAAGTGTATGTGCTGCCACATGTGCAGTGAGAAGTTAAAGAGTTAAAATATCCCACAACCAGTCCTTTCTCTTCTTTCCCCCTCACCATGAAGAAAAGCCATTGGACATTAAAACAGGCAATACTGAAGCTTTAGGTTTCCAACACAGAAAGTACATCTCAAAAAAAGGCACTGTGAAAGGGAAGTCAGGTATCTAAGCTAGGGGAAGAGAGACAACACTGGAAAGTTCTACTCAAGTCCTATAAATAGAATGACTATTATTTTTTTAATAAGAATTTTCTTCTGTTGCAGATCCTAGATTCTGAAGTTCTCAGAATAGCTTGAAAACCTGTAACTAAAAAGTGGTAGCGTCTACATGTTTGCTGCAAGCTAGAATCTGCTCCAAATGCATGCAAGATGAAGCTCTCCATTTCAGCCTAGGAAGCAAACTCACATTCACCTCACATTGCAGGAGACAAAAAGAATTTAGTCTCAAACATTGAAGATGACACTGTTATCCCAAGAAAAGAGCTGGCATTTCAAAACCCTGTGCATCAGAAAAAAGGCTTCAGATTCTAGATAGCTACAAACAACAGTCAGTAGAGTTTGCTTTTTTCTACCACAGAATTAGTTGTAAAAGCAGGTTTAATTTACTTAACATCATGCAAGGATCACTGAACAGCACTATGAATGTCGGCCTGCATCTGCTTTTACTGCTGCATTCAAACTAAATGGCAACAGTGAGCTGACCCAGTCTTTTATTACTGTTGCAACTGATGGCTTAAAAACAAAAACAATCCATGCAAAAGAAAAGAGGGAAATTTCCCTTTTATCCCATCTTAATTTTTATTAACAAAATACTTTTGTACTAGGTACACACATCAGAAATCTATACCATATTTCCTTATGGTCTCCTCCTAACAAAATAACATTGTCCTTTTCACTCCACAGAATGAAATGGGCATACGCCTGGTCAATGTCAAGCAACTGTAGCTCGATGTTTTAACCAACTAACTAACTGTCTAAAAACTAAGAGAATGGAACCAGAAAGGAAAGACAACATGGGCAGAAATTTTTGTGACAAACAAAAGTGTATTTCAGTGACACATCCCAGGCAAGTACCTCTGAGAGGCAGCAGAAACACTGAATGCTCAGAGTAGTTTTATGGAGGTTGCATAGTGCTGCATTGAGCTGAAATGGAACTACCGCCTTCCATACCACAAAAGCCAAAGACTTTCAATCTGCCCTTTATACTTGGATGAATAATTCATTGCAAACTCGGCCAGTCTAAACAGCTCCCTCCCCTCCATGCAAGGCAGGGCTGAAGAGTCAACACAAGTTGGTCTCTGTATAGCTAGAAAGATCATTACTCTGTGCAGTGGAGTACACCATTGTGCCAGACTTGTTCAGATAGGCCCTGTGACAAGAGAACCAAGGCAGGGGAAACCTGCCTTGAAGTCCTAAAACCTTCCCTAAATACCTTGAATTTAGCCAGGACTACAAACACAATGAAACATGGCTTACCATCAGGAATACTGTTCCAGACCTAGCTGCAGAGCAGGCAGCAATATTAACTTAGTGCCTTCAAAAAGATGGGAAGCAGCACATGGTGGTGGGAAAAGGTATAAGCAGACACCAGTATTTCTTGGTATGTGTTTCTGAACTACAGGAACACGAGACGCTAAAAGAAACTCAGGGCTTTTTAATGGAAGAAAAAATAAACCCAAAGAAAACTCCACGTGCCTTGCTGGTCAGGAGAAGAAATTGAAAACTGAAATATAAAGGCCTTTTTTCCATGGAAATTGAAAAAGAAAAGACAAATCATTCAAAAGGGAGGAATCAGAATTCAGCAAAGTTCTGCAAGACACACCAACTACAGGATATTTAGAGCACTGCATAACCAACTCCTCTGCATGAGTCACATCAATCACTTTTAAACTACTAATAAAGAGTTTGCATTTAGAAGCCATGCATTACATTTTCAATGTGTGATTTACTGTAGGAGTAAACTCAAACAATGCTTATATCAGAAGAGCTACTAACAAAACTGAAGACGATGCAAGATAAGGAGCCTGTCATACTTCCAGTGCATTTAAAACAACGGTGCTTCATACAAGCAAAACTGCTTCAGATTGGACAAAGAACTACTTCACCAACTACAGATTTTAGTAAGTTACCATTTTAATGAAACAGCCTTTTCCCTCTTAGCCAAAACCAAATTTTGCAATCTGCACAACCT
>VZTM01023424.1:32675-111153 GCA_013400555.1 Jacana jacana | reverse complement strand
CCCAGCTCCTGCCCGAGACGGCTCTGCAGAAGCCCACCGTGCTCCTGGCCATTATCGCCCGCAACGCGGCGCACACGCTGCCCCATTTCCTCGGCTGCATTGAGAGGCTGCAGTACCCCAAGAGTAGGATCGCCCTCTGGTAAGGGAGTGGACGACCCTGGGGCGGGGGTTCACAGCCCCGGCTGCCGCAGCCCTTGGCTCCCACCCGAGTCGCGTCTGGCGGGAGGGGGGATCCCGGAGGGGAGAAGGGGTCTTAGTGGGAGCTGACAGCGTGGCCGTGCTCGGGAAAGGGGCTATCTCCGCGCCTCCCCTATTTTGGCGGGAGCGGAGGGGCGCCCCGTGGGGCGCAGGTAGCCAGGGTTCGGGCACCTCTGCCCCGCCGTGCCGGGGGAGAGGCACGGAGAGAAAGCGGCGGCGAACCCAGGGCGCAGCTCCCTCCCGCTGGAGCCGAAGAGACGGGTGTTCGGCACACTGGGAAAGAGCTCCCCCAGCCGGCCGAGGGACGCGGGGGTCCCCCCGAGGGCGCCCCCACGACCCGCGCGTTCGGGGAGAAGGGTCCCACGTTGAGCGCTTCGCTGGAGCGGTAGGCGGTGTGGTCGGGAGGTAATTATTTTTTTGAGCGAAGCTGGCCCGAAGCCTGGGAACATTCACCGCCTCAGCATTTGCCCAAATCCACAGACACGAAGGCTCGCGGCTCGGCACGGCGAGCCCGGGTGGGAGGGCGGTAAATACCGGGCTTTGAGGGGAGCCGGTGGGGGTTTGGCGGGGCTGGCGAGCAGACGTGCTGGGTAGGTGCTGATGGGCATTGAAAAGGAGCATTGTTGCAAGGCTGTCGTCTGAAAGATGGATTCAAAGATGTATTCAGAAATCACAGCATGGGGGCAGCTGTGGCAATCAAATACGTGTCCAGATGGAGGAATTAAGACCAATTTGGGTACTGGTCAATCTGCCTTTATTTATTAGGGTGGGAAAAAAAATATCTTCCTCTCTCAACCTGGAACAGGAATTGTTTGGAAGGATGCAAACGGGATTTTTCTTCTCAAGTGCAGTAATTGTGTAAAATAAGTGCTGGTATAGGGCCTGGTCTAAAGCTCACTATATGAGTGGGGAGACTCCTTTTAACTTAAATAGTTTGATAAAGTTTTACCCTGTATAAAGGGATGCCGGGGGGATGTCACATCACTGATATTAAAGTGTCATTAAGTAGACAGTGTCAGATGCTTGTGTGTGTGATTCATAGAATCATATAGGTTGGAAGAAACCCTTGGGATCATAAAGTCCAACCATCAGCCCTACTCTACAAGTTCTCCCCTACACCAGATCCCTCAACACCACNCTCCAGCACCTCGATATCTCTCTTGTGTTGAGGTGCCCAGAACTGGATACAATACTCAAGGTGCAGCCTCACCAGTGCTGAGTACAGGGATTCAGGAATGTCGTTATTTGTTTTCGAGTACTTCACAGGTCTGAGCAGAAAATCAGTGGCTGGTGTAATCAATGTGTGGCTTTGGGCTGGTTTTGGGTTTAGAGTGTACAAAGGAGATCATGATATCAGCCTGAATGTGGCTGTGGAATTACAAGTATGGCAGTGAGTGAATGTCAGACTCTGCGTATAAGCCCATGAATCTGCTCTCATTTGTATCAGTAAGAATTGTACTGATTTGGATTTCATCTTGGCAGGTGTGTATAAGAGTAGATTTATATTATCAGACCCTACACACCGGACTGTGATAAGCTTGGTGTTAATAAAACAGTAGGAGTTGTAAGTGCAGACGTGATCGCTAAAGCAGAGTGGATCCTGAAATGCCTCACTGTAGAAGTACAGAGTAAGTTTGGGTTTTTTCGTGAAGTCCTGCAGAGCACCAGTTGCTCTACAACTTTTTTTACTTGTATGCATTTAGTATGCATTTGCTTGCATTATCCTTGCTTTACTTGAGGTCTCTGCAGTATTGTGTGAAAGTATTTGTGGGGATTGTCTGTGAAAAAACAGTGCAAGATAACTTAAAATATGCTAAGATTCTTACAAGAACATCACTCTGTTTTTAAGAGGATTGCTTCAAGACACAAGGCATCATTTAACTGGAAAATCTGCTGTTGAATGTGCCAAGCTTTGTGAAATAAGAATGGTTAACATGTTGTGGCAACTGTAAAAAGTTCTACAGAAGCTCAGAGTTGACAGAGTGAGCAGTTCTGTAGGGTGGCAGAAATTCCTTGGGGAGGTTTAGTCCTGTTTGCATCAGCTCCCCGAGAAGACTTGAGCATTTTCCAGAGCTGGGTTGTTCAGGCCACAAAGTATGTGCCAAGAGAAGTTCACTGACGGTATCTATCAATTCTCTTGAGAACAAACGTAACAATACAATCAGTTTCTGGAATTGTCTCATTTCAGATTTCATGCCTGATAGTCCTTTAAAAAACTAAATTCTGGGATTTACCTGTGCCCTTGTGCTGTTGGATTACTGGAATAGCTTGGTGTGAAGGGCAGTGAAGTGGTGGTTGTCAGAGTCGCATTCCTTCATTGACACTTACATTCCACTTCAAACTACTTCAAAAATTTGAGTAAGTAAGCACTTTAAAATGCCCAAATAGAGATCTTGAGAATGAAAATTAAAAGTCTGTATCATCTCTTAAACTTCCATATGCTGTGTTGCTTGAGTGGATTCCTCAGACATTTCTGTGGTGGCAGCTTTGTGAGTGACAGTAAAGTTAAGAGACAATAAATGAGTTTGAAGCAGACACTGAATTTTCTTTTAATAGCCTATATCAATCTCCACCTTTCTTACCCTGATACTGAGCAAAAGATGTATGCTGAACAATCTTGTACTCCCTTCTTCCCTTTGGTGTTAATTCTGACTTCTTCAGTTGCTGTGGTTGCGAGCAGACTCAGAAGGACTTGCTGGCTACTAATAACTTGAGCAAGCCATTTGGTCTGAGGTCAACTGGCACATTGTGACCTTTCAGTTAAATGCTTGCTTCCTTCCTTTCTTCTTCCTCTAAGATCCAGGAAGCTGCATTCAAACAGCCTCCTGGGGCTGATCCCTGGCCTGTATTAACCTCAGCCGTCCTTGTCTCGTGGTGGACATGGGCCAGGTCATCTAATGACTTAATGGTGGGAATTCCTGTGAAACAGTGCTCAAGTCTTTGTGCTGACCCTTGGGGTAGACTTGGCAGTGTGCAGACTAGTCTGTTTGAGAGTCTTTGGTGCTGGCCACTGTGGTGGGAACAGCAAAGGCTGCCTACCTTAGCAGCAGAATCCAGCTTCCCTCTGTACTTCAAGCTAGTGCTTGTGGAGCTGAGGAAGAGTAAGACTAGAGATGACAAGTGCCTCTTCTTGTGAAGGAGGAAGGGGTGTTGGCTCTCCCCTCAGGTGCCTGTAGAAAGTGTAGATAGCCTTTGGCTCAAAAATACACAATGCTGTGAGAAATAGTCTAGAGCCCAGCAACAGTGGAGTGCCTTAAGAAAACAAGGCTATTGGACCCAAGTCAATCTATTTTTTTAGCTAGGGAGTGTTCTAATAGTCTCCTTGTGTGGCTGCGCTTGGCAAGTTTACTGAGCTTTTCTCAGGGCTGTGTCAGTGACTCTATGCTGTGAACCTAGCCTAGCTGAGTTGGGAAACTTGGGTACATGAGGGAAACTTAGTGCACTGTTTGTGTTAGAGATCTGTAAAAGGAGGGGGAAAATGTTCTTTATCTTGGATGAAAATTACCCAGGGTTACATAGTCAGCATGCCCCAGCACTCTTTTGGGTGCTTTGGGGTTGTTGTTCTTCTTTTGAACATTAGTGATGCTGACTCCATTTGAGATCCATTCAATTATAGGTAAGGAGTGTTTGTTTGTCAGACAGGTTCATCTTGGCTGTAATGGGCAAAATGATGTGTATTCAGCAGTTTATTGCATTGTCTTACACTTTGCTTAGGCTCAGATTAAGTGACAGTATAGTAAAGAAAGTTGTCTGTAATTTAATCTTTAAATACCTACTAGTTCATAGTTGTGGGCCATCCGCTCTCATCTTTCATTAACATGAGGATTAAGTGCCTGCATCAATGAGTTGGTGCTTGGAAGCAATAACTAGGTTCCTTTGTGCTTGAAAATCTGTGCCTGCTTTGCAGATTACAGTATGCTTATATTCCAGAAATGATAACATGAACCATAGGTGAGATTGGTGGAAAGCTGGAATAAATCCCAGACGAGAGATCAGCAGATGTGCTGTAACACTAGCTCCAGTGAGTGAATGGTTTAAACTTAAAGAACTAGTTACAGATGAAAATAGAAGCTGGTGATCAGTACGATAATTTATATAATTATATATTGTTAGACTTCAACTAGCTGCTGTTGCTTTATCTGAGCATTGTCTTGTTCCTCAACAGTTTAAATGTGAAAATTTCTATGTAGAGGAAAACTTGGAGTAAGATGCAGGGATCATTTGAAACTTTAATGGGTATTGTTACTCACTGGAAGTGTTGGCTTTCAAATGCTCTGTGTTTTCTGTCCTTGTTTCCGTTTGTGCAACAAGGTCACTTTAATCTTCATGGTCAGTATTACTTACTTAGGAATGCTGAAGTTCCACTCTGCTGGCTTTGTCTCTGTTGCTTCTGTCCACAATTTAAAATTTGCTCATCTATGCTGTGATTTCCACATGACAATACTCAAATCTAAGTTTTAGAAATTAAATTGACTTTTCACTTGTCTTGTTGTTTAAACTCGTGGGATTTAATTTACCCTATTCCTATCTGTAGATGCTTTAAATGTATTTATAATATGGCTTTAATAACCTAGTAATAGACTAAATGGAGTTGAGAGAGAAATGGGACTTGCATATCCCTGGAGTTACAACTAAGGTGATGATCTTTTTGAGCAAGGTATTGCATAAGGTCTTTCTTCCAAAGAACTTGCATTCAGTTGACTAAATCAAAAGAAAGAATGGGAGTAAAATACTTCTGTTTTCTATCCAGGGAAATTGGGGAAAAAAGGTTAAGTAACTTACACAAGATTCTTGAATTTATTAAGGCTAGATGTAGTATTCATAACTGACACTTCTTGATTCTTCTTTCTCACTGAGGTCACTTTTACACTAAAGAGTGGTAAGTTTACATAGGAAGTGGAAAACCAGGGAAAGCAAAATCCCCAATCCAATATCCACGATAACTTTTTCTTTTTATCCTTTGGGTTTGTCTCCCTCATCTAATTCTTGGCAAACTTAAGCAAATTACCTCATGAAATTATCATGAAAATGTTCAGTAGAAACATATGAATGGAAGCTGAGAATAACTGCTGTGCCGCACTGGGGTCTGCATGGCAAAACTTAAAAGTTTTAGCTCTTTGGCTAAAACTTTGCAGTTCTGCAGAGAAATGTTAAGCTTAAGCTGTGTGATGCCAAATGTTTACTGTGTAGCAGTAGTTTTTTGGGGATTTTTTTTCTACCGTGCTCACCAATTGCCAGATTTTGATGCTGAAAGGCATCTTGCCCCAGACTTCATGTTAGGGCCTACTCGACATGAATATTGGGTTCTCTCATAAAATGAATTAGGAGCTCTCCAGAGGGGAGGGGATTATACTGTAAAAATGACATCTTAAAATGTATAAGAATTCTGTAAGGCTAGGGAATGTAATACATTGTGTGTGATTTTTATTATTTTTTTTTCCTGAGTCCTGCATGCTATGTCTCTGAATATGCAGCAATTTATTTTGGCTGCTGTCTTTTTGCAACCACATTTTGAGACAGGTCTACCTTGTTACCCATTTGTCTGCTACTTGTTTAATTGTCTACCTCATACCTTGTAATGCAGGTGTTATGTTTGGAGGTTAGATGCCAATAAAAGAATATGTTGTTGCAGGGAAACAGCAGGACAGTTTGATATCAGTGGTTGTTGTCTATTATTAGCCTTTGGATGCTTTCAAAGATCAGGGAGAACTAGTTTTCAAGATTATTATATTTTAATATATAAGAAGTAGGAGTGAAAAGACCTCAAGGGGTTCATTCCTGCCCAGAGCAGGATTCCACTTCATCCCTGCCTTGTCTGTTGCTTGGGGTTGGGATTCCTTGTCCAGCCAGGGTTGCAGACTGTCAAGGTTGTGTACTGTTGTGTCTTCTGAAGCCTGTTCAAGTATGGGGGAAGTGGGAGGCAGCTGTGGGAGTGTGTCCAAGGACCAGCTGCAACCAATGTTGGCTGTAAAGTACTGGAATTAATTTGTCCCTTAAAAAAAAAAAGCCACTTCACTGGTATGTTCCTTGCATATGAGCTATTTCAGCTTCTTAACTTCTGGTGAATCTGGAAGCAGGGACCAGTTAGGTCTGATCCAGGTGAAGCCTGTCCAGTTCCTATGACCATTGTCTTATTACAAGGACAAAACCCGTTTCTCTTCTGCAGTCCTCCTAAGCAGTGTGTCCCAAGGCTAATATATGGATATCCTAGAATAGTAAAGGCTGGAAGGCACCTCTGAATATTGCCTAGTCCCAAACCCTGCTCAAAATGGGCTCAGCTGGAGCAGGCTGCACAGCACCGTTTCATTTCAAATTTTGACTGTCTCTGGGGATGAAGACTTCACAATCTCTGTTCAACCTGTTCCAATGAGATAATCACTGGCAAGGAGTGTCTTGACAATTCGTATTAGCCGAGGGTGAATCTAACAGTGGTGCAGACTTTTGGAATGAAGATGAGCTTGCATGCAGATTGCTGTTCCGATTGCACCCTTTTGTTTTCCCTTTGTTTTGCATGTTCCTTCTGCTACATTGAGTGTGCCTTCTCAGAAAGCTCCCTGATCACTGCTGGTCAGCCTCCTGAAGAGGAGACCACAGGTGTCTGAGCACAGCTGGAGCGTGGTTGGTTCCTGGGAAATATGCATGGGCTTGCCTTGGTGGGGGAAAGCAAGGAGGTTTTGCTTGAGGGACCAGAAGGGGGGATAGAAGGACAGCTAGCCCTGTACCTTCTCAGGGTGAATGCTAAGTCGTAGATGGAAGGGCATTTTTGATCTTTTATGTAAAGTATCACAACATCTGCAATTACTTATCTGAGTCCTCTGGGAATGAAAGTCTTCACATACTGGGTCAAGATTGTCTAAAAATAGATCAGTGATACACATGGTGTGCAGACTATTAGGAGTTGCCCGTTACCAGTGCTCACAGTTATTCTTTGGTCCTCAGGAACTCCCTGAAAGACCATATGGGCCACAGGGTACAGAGAGAACCAGGGCTGATTCACGGTGCTCTATCAGAACCTGGAATTTCCTTCCTGTGGGATGATGTCTCAAACTTAATATTATTTCAATATATTTATGTGCATCTCATTTCCTTTAGTGAAGTGTAGTGTATGTTGATGGTGCTTATTGTTAGGGGTGGATTACAATTGGGCCCAATAGATCAAAATTTCAGGCTAAAAGATAGAAATAAAAAATTAGTGCTCTCTACAAGGTGGATTTTTTGGCCATCTTCTGCCAAAGTGCCTAGCCCCTTCAGACAGACACATGGCACTTCTAATAGGCTCATCAGTAAAGAAAAAAGACTTTTTTAATGGAACTGCACAGTTTGCTCCATTTTGTGCCTGAATCCACTTTTTGAACATAGAAATGCTTGATTTAAGTGTGTGTGCATACATATCTATCTATATCTGTGTCTTTGAACCACTCAATTCCTATTGTTGCGAACTGACTCCAGTTTTCTTCCTGGAAAGTTAACAGGGATCCTAATAAATATATGGTGATTTTAAACTTTTTCCAGCTGACTATGGAATTGGTATATGCTTTCAAATTAAGTTGCTGTAGTTTTCTGAGAATCACTTTGGTTGTGATAGTGTTTTGTAATGTGACACGTTGATTCTCTTCTTGAAAGATGTGGTGTTGCTAAATAAATGACTTAATTTTGTACCAGAGACTGAATAAGGAGTTTCACTGCAGAGGACTGGAATTATGTCCATGTAGTATTTCCTTTTTTAACACCTATTTCCTAGTGTTTCTTTGAGAGATGTGATCACTTATTTGAGATAGCTGTGAGACATTCTGGGAAATGAGACTTCCTTATTCAGGAGTGAAAGCAGATCTGTTGCCTGCTTTCATTCTGACCAATTGTTTATATAGTCAGTATGTTATTCCCACTTACTACTGTATAACTATACCATTAGGTAAAACAATGTGGAAAATTGTGTTTTTTGGGGATGGGAATACACTTCTGCCAAAGACTGTCCTTGCTCCTTTTCCAGGGACTCTTAAAACACTAAAAATTGTGGTTTTATGCTGCTGAAACTGTCAGCCTCCATGTTTTCCCCGATGCCTGTGAGATTGTGATACATGGAAGTGAACAGTTTTCATTCTGCCTGTTTGCACTGATAGGAATTATGTGTCTTTTCTAAACATAAGCAGATATGGACCAGAAAATGTATTAAGTCTGAGGCCGTCCACACTGACTCCTTGGGTTCATGAGGATGTGAATTTATGCTCAAGCAGAAGATAGTGGGAGTTCATGTGAACTACAGTGCCACAGCAGGGCTCATACAAGCTCTTTCATATTCATTTTGGAAGGCTTCAGTTCCAATAGGGATTGGGTTTTTTAATACTTTTTTTCCTGTAAGGTGGAAAAATGTTGGGTTTGTTTGTTTGTTTTTTCAAACAAGATACAGGCTTCCCTTCATTCTAAAAGGATTGTTTGCTTATTTTTGCATTTTGATCCCTCTGCAGAGGAAAGATTGTGTGGCTGTGGTTTGGTTTGAATTTTGCCCCATGGCAAAAACTAGGTTGCATTAACTCTGCAGCATTAGTTAATACTCTGAAATTGATAGTAGGTGGTTATCTCTTCAGTTAGAATCTTGTTTTTGCTACTCGCTCAGCAGCTGCTCTTAAAACTGCATTGTACCTTTGGGGGTAGAAAAATAATTAAAGGGTGCAGTTTTGAGTTATTTCTTCAGTATTTCCAATCATTCTTGTCCTTACAAGGTACTTAAGAAAATTAGAGGGAAAGGCTGTTTTCCAGAATTCGTACTCTGAACTGCTAATTGTAACATGGAAGTTAAATGTTAAACTGCCAAATGCAAATGCTTTGATATTCCCCCCACCCCCCCTTAATTGGTTTGGGTCCATGAATTACTCTGCACCAGACTTCAGCCAAGTGAACTTAAGCTGGTTCCCCATGGGAGACTAAGGTACGCACTGTGTCATTAGACAGCCAAAAGCCATCTTTTGGCAAGTCCTAGGAAGAGGTTAATTAGGAAGTGTGAGCTTTAGATAATCGGGAAAAGCTATGGGAAACTTTCTGTTCCTTTAGTTTATATCTAGGAGGCAAAGAGGAAAACGGCCTATGGAGTTTTGCAGAAACTCTTCTTTAATCATCAGCACGTGGTAGTTTATGTGAGGATGCAGGGATGTTATATCATCTGCATCAAAAAAAAAAAAGAAAAAGAAAAGCCAGTGTGTTTAAGTGAAATGAAAATCTCCTTGGAGAGAAGCCACTCTGTTTTAATGTTTGCTGCAGAGGGGAGAGCAGGTGCATAGCATTGACCTTGGCAGCACTGCCTCAGCCTCTGGCAGCTACTTAGCTGCTTTCCCTGATGCATGCTGGAGTGTGGTCCTTGGCCACTTCATCTTGCTGCCTGCCAGTAGGGGAGTGACTTTTTGGGGTAGTTATGTCTCCCAGCTGCAGCTCTGTGTGAGAAGATAAATAAGTGCTGTGACAGTGGCAGGGCCCATGGAGAGGAGTGATGGAGGGCACGCTGCTACACTGAGTTTTGTGGTGTCCCAGTGTGCCTATTTTCAGAGCTGTCTTAGGTGTTAAATACCAGGATCCTGAGATTTAGCTGCAGATTTGCTACTCAGTGGAGTTTCAATGCTGGGGTGTGTATTAATGCTATTAACTCCCCTCAAGGTTTATTAAGGGGAGTGTTTTTGCTCTTGAAATTTCGTCTTAATGTCTGTTCTTATAAGCTAACCATAATTTGTAATTGGCACCATAACTCAAAAGCAGTAGCAAAAAAGATTTAAAGCAAGTGAGAAGTACAGCAGCTACAGGTACATATGACTACTACAATATGAAGAATCCTAACAAGGCATATTGAAAGATGAAAACCTGGGGTGGGAACTGTATGACTAGTGCAAAGGCATATGGCTTTGTTTTGGAAAATGAGAAGCCATGCCATTTCTCGCTTCTGCAAACTCAGAAGTTTAAAAGAGTTCTGGTGTCTTCAGGAACTGATGGCCTGCGTTTTATTTCTCCCTAATTCTTGTCTAGAATTGGCTGGTAAGGACTGGGGAAGAGGGGTTGAAGTGCCTGATTTATTACTGGATTCACCAAGATTTTGTTTAGTATTGCTATATTGGTAAAGACCCCCTCTAAGGAGTGGTGGACGAAGACTCACAAGAAGGGAGAGATGGGAAGCTTGCCACTCTGGAAGTGCATCAAAAGCTCCTTGCCTGTGGTTCTGCGGTTGTAGACTGGTTATAGAACCTGGAGGACAGGTGAGGCAGAATGTCCCATCAGAGACTGCTGTAAGCTCAACTAAGTGTCTGCATGAAGAAGTAGGTGATAGTTATCAGAAGTCATCTACTGTGGAGGTTGGGGCACCAATCTCCCAGCCTGACTCAATGCCCTGGGATGTTGCAGGGACATTGCTGAAGCTTGTCCAGCTTTCTTTTTATGCTGTTCATCCATGTGGTCACCAGTGGTACTGCCAAGATGACTCTGAGTTCTGAATGTAACAAAAGTATTGTGTTCAGGGGCCCAAGTGATGTTTTCCTCGGTCCTTCCTATAAAAGGAGAGGTGTTTTTACTTATATTCGCTCAGACTCATACTTCCTTTCAACCTGCGTGATTCATGGCATCACGGAATTGTCAGAGTTGGAAGGACCTCCAGAGGTCATCTAGTCCAACTCCCCTGCTAAAGCAGGATTGCCTACAGCACATGACTCATGATTGCATCCAGGTGGGTTGAAGATCTCCAGAGAAGATGATTCCACAGCCTCCCTGGGCAGCAGATTCTGTGACCTTGGCTAGAATCAAGGTACTGATGAAGGGTTTCAAGTAACCTACTTTTTCGGTTTCTTAGGGCCTGCAGGATTACGAAAGAGTAAGTGCTGCATAATCTGTTTCAGTGTTGGGTTTGTCCCCTTGTTAAGGTTACAGTCTGGGGAAAGATAGCTTGAAGGGCCATGCTTGTAACACTAGTTGAGATCATCCACAGTGATCAAAAAGGATCAGAGATGAGATTGCAGTATGTATTTGGGAGAAAAATGTTTGAGGCAGTTTTAGGTGGCTTCAGGATATGAGAGAGGCTGTTGCTTGTAACACAATTACATTGCATTCAGGTGGGTCAACAAATACATTGGTTCTTAATGTGGTTTTGGCTCCCTGGGCATGGTCATGGTTAGAGTTTGAAGCTGTAGGGATTGGGGATGTTTGGGGCAGGAAAAGTTGGCATTGTTGTGTTCTGTTCCAACTGTGATAATTAAGAAATGCATTAGTGTCCACAAAGGCCAGTAGCTTACAGTAATTTTTCTGTACAGCCTTATTCCCTGGCTATAATTAAGGTTAGTCCTCAGGGGTGGAGAGGATTTAAGGTTTCAGGAAAAAAGGATTTGAAAGTCTGTTTGCCTTACTGAAGGCCTAATATCTTATGGATTAGTCCCTGACATCAGTTATGGTAAGGTTAATGTTTGGGGAAAATGTTGCTTGTATTCTATTTGCTTTTATTGTGGAAATAACTGAATTTAGGCGTGGTGCCTAAGATGTAGGAGAAGAAGACTTGAAAAGCCACTAAAGCCAGAGGCGGTAAGGTTCAGATTTTCTGTAGAAATCCCTCTTGATGAGGGCAGGGAGTGGGGAGCTTGTGCTCTCTTTGAGAAGTGCTCCTGTGTCTGGCACTGGAGACGGTACAAGGGTTTGGAAATCCAGTGCTTCACAAGCAGTGTTTATTGCCAAAATGTGCAGGACCCACAGGTTTAGGGAGGAGACTGATGCCATTTGGGGATGGTGCTCTGTTTTACTTCAGAGATTGCTCTAGTGTATGCAAGTGGGATTATGAGTAGGTCAGGGGATTAGACATGTGATTAGGGAATGTGGAGTTTCAAGGCCTGTTGAATTCAATAAGGCCTTCAGGCTTGGAAAGGAGGCTGTGGTCAGCAGGAGGGCAACATCTTACAGTCTCTTCGTGGTACAGCTTATCCATTATTTCTGATTATGGCTAGGAAATGTAACAGTTCGGGCACTGAGGTCAATGCTGGATTCAGCTGCTCCTGCAGAGTTAAGAGGTTTGTCTGGGGGAAACCAAGGCCTTGTGCTTTACAGTTTGGGGAGGGTTTCTGTGTCTGGAATACTTTTATAACAAATGCTGAATGAGTCCCAGTTGGAGTCCAATCTTGGTGCTGAATTCCATAAGCAGTAGACTTTCTACTCATTTTGTTCCACATTAATGTGGTATGTTCTTTTTTGACTGCATCTACTAGTTAAGATTGAGGCTAGTGACAATTACAGGTCCTGCAAAACCCAGCAATAAGAGGTTTGCTGTCAGTGGGTAGCAGTGTATTCTGTTTTGATGTGTACAAGGGACCTCTGTACTACAGCTGGAATAGCTTGGAGGCTAGCTTTCAGGGTTTGAAATCTAAATATTCAAGGACCTCCTCTACTGATGAGTAGTATAGGCTTAAGTCAGGAAGGAATAGTGTCAGTAGGGCACCATGTCTGATAATGTTATGGACTTCAACAAGGCCAAGTGCCAGGTCCTGCACTTGGGTCACAACCCCATGCATCGCTACAGGCTTGGGGCAGTGTGGCTGGAGAGCTGCCTGGCAGAAAAGGACCAGGGAGTGCTGCTCGACGGGCGGCTGAACATGAGCCAGCAGTGTGCCCAGGTGGCCAAGAAGGCAAATGGCATCCTGGCTTGCATAAGAAATAGTGTGACCAGCAGAAGTAGGAAGATGATTGTCCCCCTGTACTCAGCACTGGTGAGGCCGCACCTTGAGTATTGTGTCCAGTTCTGGACACCTCAACGCAAGAGAGATTTCAAGGTGCTGGAGTGAGGGCAGAGGAGGACAATGAAGCTGGTGCAGGGCCTGGGGCATAAATCTTCATGAAGAGTGATTGAAGGAGCTGAGACTGTTTCGTTTGAGAAAGAGGAGGCTGAGGGGAGACCTCATTCACTCTCTACAACTGCCTGAAAGGACACTGTAGAGAGGTTGGTGCAGGTATCTTCTCAAGGGCAAATAGCAATAGAACAAGAGGGAATGGCTGCAAGCTGCAGCAGGGTAGGTTTAGGCTTGACATTAGGAAAGATTTCTTCCCAGAAAGAGAGTAGTCAGGCACTGGAATCGGCTGCCCAGGGAAGTAGTGGAGTCACCATCCCTGACTATGTTTAAGTGTAGAATGGATGTGATGTTGCGGGGTGCAGGGGAGAACTTTGTAGAGTAGGGCTGATGGTTGGACTCAATGATCCCAAGGGTTTCTTCCAACCAAAATGATTCTATGATTCTATGAATATCTTGGGCATTTAGTCATACTGGAGACCCACAAAGCATGGGCCCTGATGAGATGCAGCCACGACTGCTGAGGGTGCTGGCAGATATTACAGTGAAGCCACTCTCCATCTTTGAAAGGTCATGGAGAACAGGAGAGGTGCCTGAGGAATGAAGGAAAGCCAGTGCCATTCCAGCCTTCAAAAAAGGTGAGGACGCAGGAAACTACAGGCCAGTCAACCTTATGCCCACCCCTGGAAAGGTGATGCAACAGCTCATTGTGGATATCATCTCTAAGTGTGTAGAAGAAAAGGTTATTGGAAGTGGTCAGCATGGGTTCACCAAGGGGAAATCGTATTTGATCAATCTGCCTTCTATGATGGCATGATTGGCTGGGTAGATGAGGGGAGAGTAGTGGATGCTGTCTACCTTGACCTCAGCAAGACACTTGACACTGTCTCCCATAGCATCCTCGTAAGTAAGTTTAGGAAGTGTGGGTTAGATGAATAGACAGTGAGGTGGATTGAGAACTGGCTGAATTGCAGAGCTCAGAGGGGTTAGGGATAAGAGGCACAGTCTAGTTGGAGGCCTGTAACTAGTGGTGTTCCCCAGGTGTTGGTACTGGGTCCGGTCTTGTTCAACATATTCATTAATGACTCGGATGANTATTGGAAGTGGTCAGCACGGGTTCACCAAGGGGAAATCGTATTTGATCAATCTGCCTTCTATGATGGCATGATTGGCTGGGTAGATGAGGGGAGAGTAGTGGATGCTGTCTACCTTGACCTCAGCAAGACACTTGACACTGTCTCCCATAGCATCCTCGTAAGTAAGTTTAGGAAGTGTGGGTTAGATGAATAGACAGTGAGGTGGATTGAGAACTGGCTGAATTGCAGAGCTCAGAGGGGTTAGGGATAAGAGGCACAGTCTAGTTGGAGGCCTGTAACTAGTGGTGTTCCCCAGGTGTTGGTACTGGGTCCGGTCTTGTTCAACATATTCATTAATGACTCGGATGAAGAGTGTATCCTCAGCAAGTTTGCTGATGACACAAAACTGGGAGGGGTGGCTGACACCAGAAGGCTGTGCTGCCATATAGTGAGACATGGATAGATTGCGAGTTGGGTGGAGAGGAAAGTAATGAAGTTTAACAAGGGCTAGTGTGCTAGTGTAGGGTCCTACACATAAGGAGGAATAACCTCATGCACTGGTACAGTCTTTGGGGTGATCTGCTGGAGAGGAACTTGGGAGTCCTGTTGGACAAGTTGACCATGAGCCACTGAGGTGCCCTTGTGGCCAAGGCAGCCAATGGTCTCTTGGGGCGCATTAAAAAGAGCATAGCCAGCATGTCAAGGGAGGTTAACATCTCTCTGNATCCTCAGCAAGTTTGCTGATGACACAAAACTGGGAGGGGTGGCTGACACCAGAAGGCTGTGCTGCCATATAGTGAGACATGGATAGATTGCGAGTTGGGTGGAGAGGAAAGTAATGAAGTTTAACAAGGGCTAGTGTGCTAGTGTAGGGTCCTACACATAAGGAGGAATAACCTCATGCACTGGTACAGTCTTTGGGGTGATCTGCTGGAGAGGAACTTGGGAGTCCTGTTGGACAAGTTGACCATGAGCCACTGAGGTGCCCTTGTGGCCAAGGCAGCCAATGGTCTCTTGGGGCGCATTAAAAAGAGCATAGCCAGCATGTCAAGGGAGGTTAACATCTCTCTGTACTCTGCCCTGGTGAGGCCCTGTCTGGAGTACCGTGTCTGGTTCTGGGCTCCACAGTTCAAGAAAGACAAGGAACTACTGGGGGCAGCCCATTGGTGGGGTACAAAGATGATAAAGGGACTAGAGCAACCATCTTACAGGGAAAGACTGAGAGACCTGGATTGGTTTAGCCTGGAGAAGAGAAGACTGGGGGGGGGGGTGTCTTATCAATATCTGAAGGGTGATGGGGCAGAGAATGGGGCCAGACTATTTTCAGTGGTGCTCAATGACACAACAAGGGGCAATGGGCACAGATTGGAACATCTGAACAAAAAAAAAGTAAAACTTTACTTTGAGACTGCCAGAGCTGAAACAGGCTGTCTAGAGAGGTGGTGAATTCTCCCTCTCTGGGGATATTCCAAACCTCCTTGGATGCATTCCTGTTGAACCTGCTCTGGCAGGAGGTTTGGACTAGATGATCTCTAAAGAGCCATTTAAAACTCTACCATTCTGTGTGGTTGACAGTTGGGAAGAAGGTTGGTGTTGACTTGGGTACATTGCACTTTGTTCTCTGATAGCATATCTATGGGATTTCTAGTAATAATTTTGCTAGAGTTCATGTTTAGAACTCTATAGCTTCTATAGTTTGGCTTGATTCTGTTGCCTTCAGTGCCTTCAGGTGAAGGTGGGGTGTTGAAAGAGGTGAATTTGTTCTGTTACCTTTTCCTGTACGGGTTTTGTCAGGGTTAGGTTTTGGGAGCCTCAAGCTGCTGCAAGCTATCGGCAAATTATTTGGGTCCCAGAGGTTTGGAAAGATGCTTGTTGCTGATAGGAACCAAGTCCTACATGCTCTTTTGTGCTGTTGGTGCATGTGTACCCTGTTTGTATCTTGTTTAGGGACAAGCATGGAAAGCACAAAGGTTCCAGGCCCCATAGTGTTTGTAGAGCTGACAATGAGGAGGAAACCAGGAGTTGATATGGACTTAGGCCTGACATTGTCCACACAAACTGAAAGGCTTGAAATTTCCTTGGGCCATAAATGAAATGGACAATCCTAGTAACTGTTGGAAAAAGGCACAAGCATAACCAGTTTTTGTAACCAAGCAAGAAACAACAGAGTAGTAGACCAGCACTGTGCTCATTTTTCCTAGTCTTATACTATTAGATCTGACTCACTCGCATAAATCAGTTTCTGGATACTGCTTCTTTTTGCTCCAAATGATACATGCTTCTTCAGTAGGAAGTTCTGGAGGGAGTTTCCATTTAGTTGTCTCTGGGATGACTGGCTCCAGGGTTCTGGATGAGTTTACCCAGACTCTTCTAAGTAAGTTAACAGAGAATAATAATTGCTTTTGGGTCTTTTGCCTTTTCAAATATTTTTTTCCTCCAACTCTGGCTGTCAGAGACTTTGGTTACGCTCATTTTTCAAAACATGAATCTGAAGTAAGTTCAGTGTGTGCGACTGGAATATGAAAATGTCACTGCTGCTAAATACCACCTCTTAATTTATGATTTTAATGTATTCTTAAAGCACGATTTAAATGCAGATTACCAGTTAACTAATGGAGTGGGCTTGTGATACGTGTTTTATCACTCCTAGCACACACACACACTTCTCCCTCTCCTTTTTTTTTCTCACACAAACAAGTTAGTTGTTGCTTCCACAAAATGTCTTGTCAATGAGTAGTTATTTCAGACCAGTGAGCTCATAGCTGTCTGCTGGCAGAGCTCTGCTCTGACTTCATGCAAACTAAGGCTGTTGCCAGGATTTTTTGCCTAATACCTGAGCCTTGAAGGAAGCTCTGTTTTACAGAACAAGAATCAAACTGCTATCAGTGGCGTTCCCAGCAGCTTTGACTACAAACAGCACATCTTTTTGGACCATCCTGGTTTTATGGATGTGATGCAAATTTAAGGGATGAGAAGTATGTGTCCAGGAGTAGACTAGGGCTTAGGAAAGTGGTAATTTTCTGCACTCAGCAAATTGCAAAGCTAGTGCAATAGTGTTGATTGATCCTGCAGAGAGCTCCATCACGTTCAGGTTTGCTGTATTACCTGCAGTGAGGTGCATCATTTGTCGCTGCGCTTGAGTTGCAGACTGTGTCCTTATTTGAATGCAGACTGCCCAACCACTGCGGAGCAGGTGAATCTAAATCACAAATAATAACAGGCATAAGCTCAGTGTACCACAGAGGAGATTTGTGGAGGAGAAATGTGATTTGAGTCTGTCTCAATTATTTTTCCCTCCAGTAGAATGAGATCTCTAAGGGAAAAAGGAATTGTGTATTGCATCTAGTGACAGTAATCACCTGCCTGACAAATCTGACCAGCTCCTGTCACTGCTGCAGAATGTGTGGCCAAGTTGGTTACTACACATAAGCTTCTGGAACAGCCCACACATAAAGGAAAACGTAGTTATAACAGTTTGAGCACATACCTGGACCAAAACACCAGCCTTTTCTGCTCTGGAAGATGTTATTTCTTCCAGATCTACTCAACCAACAAAAGCACGTTTCTTCCAGGTCTCTTGAACTGACAACACAGATGGAGCTATAAAGAACTATAAAGCTGTGCTAACTCTGGCACAGCAGATAATATACTTGGAAGAAACCAACTAAGGAGCCAAAGAAACTGAAGTTTCAGTTTGTAAGATCTTGTATCAGGTTACATGATCTGAATAGGTTAATGAATCACAAAGTCCTACACAGCTGTTACAGGACAGCAACAGTTCATGCTGAAATGGAAACAACAGCTGCTAACTGAAAACATCCTCACTGGCTGTGCTAGCTCAGAAACCCTCTGTTACCTGCTCTTTTGGGTCTCCCAGGCAGTGACTGAGAAACTGGCAGATGTGGAAAAGAGCAGAATGATTTTGCAAATGAGACAGAACTAGCCTCTGTTCTTTCCATAAGGAAATAGATTAATTTTATTTCATTAGGAAATCCCTCTAGTGGCTGGTTGCTTATATGACATATCGGCTGTTTGGTTGCAGCTGACCTTGCACATCAGTTGCTGCAAGTGCATGGATTTCAAATGAAACTCTTGATGGATTATTTGAAAGGCTTCATGGGGAAAAAGAGGGACCTGGGACAGTTTGGTGAAAACTAATACAAAAAAAAAAAGTGTTTGTTTTTTTTGTTGTTGTTGTTTGGAGTGGCAAGCAGGTGATGCTAAAAATCTGTGAAGTACTCAGGAGAACATTAAGTGATGCTTTGCCTGTGATATATAGTAGGTCAGATAATGATCCGTTGGACATCTTTGTAACTTCTAAGGAACTTGGTAGCTTCAGCAAAGAAAGTGAAACAAGAAATTAGATTGCATTTTCTGTTTGTCTCTTTATATGTGCAAAAATCCAAAGTCTTCAAAGACAGACTATGTTATTTTAGAAGTGGATACATATAAAACAGTTGTCACATGTCATCTGCCATTCCCCATTGTAGTATTGGGATCATGGTTAGTACTCTCTTTATTGCTGACAAAGGGAGGGTCGGGGATCAGTTTTCTGCAGGCTCAGCTGAGGGGACTGTGGGTTCACTGGAGCTGGACTGTCACTTTCTTCTTTGCTCTTTCATCCTTGCCACAACAATGCCTTGTGATGGTTTTACCAGCTATTCTAAAAATGCAGTTTTCTAGCCTTTGATATTACCTCGAAGCACCAGGGAGCTCAGATGTACAACCATGGGAATGCTGCTGGACAAGCATGGGGATGCGCGCAAAGCCTCTTTGGGTCAGAGCATGCTCCTGCTGGGACACTCAACTCTAATGTCTCCAGATGTGTGTAGGAGTCTCTCCACAGAGGTTAGAAAGCACTTAGCTTATGCACTTCATCCACTGGCAATGGATATATCGAAGCTGTGAATCTTTCCCATTGGAAACGGCATAGTTAGGAACACACTCTGCAAAATCAAGGCATACATGTGTTTTGTGGGGCTTCTAGTTACCCAGTCAATTTACTGGGAAGTGTCTACTGATATTAAGTGCCTGTTTCCTCTCTTTATTTACATCCAGGCAATGAAGGGGGAAGAAACTAGCTATCCTCATACCACGCATTTGTGGTCAGGATTAAACCTTAAGTAATTAAAATAAATTGTGCGTTTGCATTCTTCTCCATGTGCAGTTACCACATGTGTTGATGCAGCCTTCAGTGCTTGGCTTCCCCTGAAACTTGCACTGTTCCACTTGACTACTCATGAAACTCACACAAAGAGGGCAGACCAGCAGAAGTAAGAATTGCGATGTTGCAATAGCAGCAATTCCATACTTTGTGTAAACGTCTCTGTTTCCATGATCTCTCAGGTGCCGTTGAGAAATGCACTTATCAAAGTGTTTATCGAAGGCTGCAGAGCTATTAGCTTACAAGACTAGATAAATGTTGAGAAACTACTGTTTTTCTCTTCTCTTTAGTTAGCCATCAGCATAGCAGTGGTTTTCCATCAGTTTGAGTCCAGAGTTGGTCTTTTCCAAGAGAAAATGTGTTCTGACTCTGGCATCCATTAGTAGGTCACATGTATTCATGTGTGTAGCTGTCTTGCACATGTGTCCACAACTCTCTCTGTAAAGAGAAGCCACCTGAATTCCACACATCAATGAGTGAAACATAATCACAAATGAAGGAGATGGAAACTTGGAAATTCTAACTAGTCCAAAGTATTTGGAATTTAAAAGTAGAAGTGTTTTGCTTGTATGTAGCTCTGAAGTGATGAGGTTGTTGCTGGTGCAGTGTCAATTCAGAGGGCCATGTTATTCTGGGCTGTTGTCTGTGTTTCGGACAGAAAACAGAAAAACAGGTGTTTTTGCCACCTGAGTGCTGAGTTAGGCAGGAAAAAAAAACAGATTTAGCTGGCTGGTTTGACAGCCTGCTTAGAAGCACACCCTTCAAAGAACAAAAAAAATGAAAGGCAGTTAATAAACTGACTCAGAATCACAGTTCTCTGTTACCTGCAATCCTGCCAGCAAGGCAGGAGCTGGGGAGAGATCACCAGGTCAGCAAAGGAAGCAGTCTGTTGTGCAAGGAACTCAACAGATTTGGGCCTGATTTTGAGACACTGCAACAGTATTAAGTCATGTTTAGCACTGTGAAGGCTGGATTCTGGGCTGCAGCTCTTGAGTTTATCCACTTGTTTCTTACAAGTGTGGGCAAAGTATATCTATTCCTGGAGGTGTTTTGGTTGTATGGGTTTGGTTTAATTATTTGCTTGGTGTGCTTGGTAGTTGTTTTTGTTTGGGTTTTTTTTGTTTGTTTGTTTTTTTTTTTCCTCTTTGTGCTTCTCAGCTTTAAAAAGTAAATCTAGAACTGCATGTCCAAAAACCTGGGGCTTTGTTTCAGTGTTGAAGGCAAAATACTTGGATGGGAAGAGAGACCCTGCTTTTGAGCTTGCGAGAGTTTAAAAGCACTGTGGAAGAAAAGTTGCTCTTGGGATTGCCATAGCCACAAATTTGCCACTAGTCTGACAAATACTCCGTGAATGTGTTAAATAAACAGCTCTGCCAAAGCTAAATATCAGTAGTTTAATTCAGCTTATATTTTGGAAGGAGTGTAGACTTGCTTCACCATTCCCAGCCCTGACAGCCACACTCTTTTTGTGACTTGTGAAAAATCCATTAATCTCTTTGCTTTTGTTTCCCTGTCTGTAAAATGAAGCTATAATGCTGCGCTTGGTTGAGGTTGAGACCTTTGTCATGGATTTGAGGGGCCTCGGGGTATGCTCTCTAACCTGTCTGATTCGTAATGCTGAATTCCCAGAGGTACTCTGAAGATGAGTACACTGAGCCATACAAAGCAAGAACGCTTTAAAATCTGTTTCTGGTAGAAATTTTAATAATTGTAATTTGACTGTTTCATTCTTGCAAAGGGTTGCTTGTGTCCTGTATCTGTCCCCCTCCTCCTATTCAGAACCCTCTCAGCATATGAGAAGTTGTCAACTTTCATAATATGAAAGCTTAAGTGTGATGGACAAAATTATAGATGACATCCAGGAGAACTCTCTACTTCATATGTAAAGGTTGAATTTTTTTCCCCCTGCTTGGCTGCAGAGGTTGTTTTTCTGATCTCTTACTTAATCATGTATAAAACATTTTCAGCCATTTGCCAGCAAATATGACATAATCCATTTATTTTGAAGTGCTGTACTATTCCATGCAATTCAGAGAACTTCTATTTTTCAATATAACTGGCTACTTGGGAAAGGTTAGACCAAAATTATGCAGTCTCAAGTTCCATGCTGGCTTGAATAAAGTAACTCTAAAATAACTTACTGATGACTCTAGGGTTTAGCTTAATGTTGGTGAAAGCAAAATTTGGCATTAACTGTTCTGTGCCAAATGAAACCCGTGGCAGTGAGAGGATAATGATTTTAAGTCTTTTCCAACCTATGATTCTGTGATAATGAAACACTACCTTTGCTGCAAATTTGAAATAGATCAAGATGTACAGTCTTGTACTTGATGTAATTAGATGCTGTATGTACTTCATCTCCTAGGTTTATAGAAATTATGCATTGGTTGGGGGGTTGTTTATTCTGAGAGGGGAGGGCTGATTCTATCTTCAGCATAATACTTTGATATATATTTTTTTAATTTTTTTTTTTATCACTGAGTCTTCAATCTCGGAATACAGGAAGTACTTGCAGGTTTCTGACAGTGTGCCTTCTTGTGAGCTCTCTGAAGCCTTGATAATCCCTGAAAAGGCAAAAATCTGCTATTTCTGACCCTGTGACTAACTAGGGTGCTTTAGCCTTTGGCTATGCCACTTTGATGTAGGAGGCAACCTGACTTCCAAGCCTTCCCTTCCTATGTTTACCCTGCTGATTTGGCAAACCTCTGCTGCAGAGATGAAAGCTCTGTAGCCATTTACCGTTTTGTCATTTGGAGACAGTGACTAACAAGCCATGTCAAACATTTGATTTATTTTTAATTTTTCTGCATTACCTATGCTGTATGGTTCTTTAATGGTAATGCAAACTGTAAACCCAGTGCATGTGACTTGCCTTGAAGACAAATTGTCCTGACCTGTATCCATTATGTCCTTTCATTTCCTTACCATATGGCAGGCAGCACCATCTTAGGATGTATGCTTTGTGATGACATGTAGCAATGTATACATGTGGCTCCCATCAGCAGCAGCTGTTGCAAGCACCTTGGATATCTTTGGAAGAACCTGGAGATGGTATTGAGTAGATTTTGTTCCTCAGTCTTCTGAGGAGCATTTCTTTGCTTGTTTTTCATACTAGGAGTCAGATTCAGACTTGTAAAAAGTGGAGGGACTCTTCTGTTGGTGGAGAGAAGTGTTAACCCTGTGACTTCTTGGAGGGTTGTGAAATTTCCCACCAGCTATGCTCCTGCATGGCTAAGAAGTTGCCTCACATGTCAATGTCATGTGCTTCTGTATGGGGTAAATCGTGCAAATCCTGTATTGACTGTGATGTTGAGAGATTGTACCTGAAGCTCTTAGCACAGTTCCACTGCTAGGATGTGTCCAGTATTTGAGAGCTATGAGCCCATAGGCCGCATTCTCCTGGTTTCTATCAGCATGTTCTTGTTTGTGTACTTGGTGTACAGGCTGGCTTGGGGGTGCCCAGCAGTGCTGGGTGTTGATCATGGTCCTTTTCCTTGCCTCGTCCATGCTGTGGTCCAGACAAAGCCTTTAATTGGCATGCCTTCTGGATGTAAAAGGATAATGTTTCCTTTGCCTGCAGACTCAAGACTGATCCTTCTTAAATGTCATGCTTCCAGAAGCGTTGGAGTTGGTTGCCCCTTAGGGACTGGTCTAAGGCTCAGAGCTTTGTGGTCTGTGGAAGAGGTGGTGCTCTGGCAGCAGAGGAAGGCAAACTTGCTGACAGATTTGCCTTTGATAGTCTGTGGTGGGGACGGGCTTTCTAGGGCAGTGCCTGGATCCTTTGTAAAGTGCAAGACAAAAATTGTGCCTGTTCTCCTTGTGAGGAATTTGCTACAGGTCTCTGGTTGGCTTTTGTTTCCTGTACCTCCTGACCTTATTTTAAAAGCAGATTCTCTGTTAACACTTTCCATCCCAAAGGATGCCCACTTGCCAGTACAGGGGCTGTAGAAGAAGCAGCCAAGAAATTTACTTGTCTTTGTACTCCTCTGTCTGTACTACATGTTATAAGCACCTGGGTGTTTATTGCCCTTATGCTTGCCCAGTTTACCTGTAGACACCAAGTAATACACAGCCCTCCCAGGAACACAGGACTGCTCATTATGTGCCTGTGCCGGTTTTGATCCTGTTATCTCACACTAAGAATAAACTGAAGTTAATGTTAGTGTCAAAAGGTATATGAGTTTTGAGGTGCACAGAAGGCTTATTGTGCTGGGGATCACATGGTAAAATTTTAGATAGCAGAACTGATTCTGATGAGGGCATTCATACTGATCCTTCTAGCACAAGTGAAAGGGGGAAGATACTTTGTTGGCTGAGCATAATCACAATGCTTTTGTTCCTGTGGGAATGCAGGTGCTTGCATAGCCAACTCAGATTTTTGTATGCTAGGCATTTTAGGTTACTTTTCACAAACTAGAAATAACTCATAGGTGTTTGCTGATCAGAGTTTGAAAACTACTGTTCTTGAGCCAGCCTGAAGTTAAATTCCTTTGAAAAAGTCTTGCTGACTTTGTAAGTCTGACCCCTGGTACAACTTGTCCACGTACCTGAGCTTGATCTGCTGTAGTATTTGGGAAGGACCCCTCCTGGCTGGGTTAGATTTCTGTTTGTATTCTCTATCACCCACTCCTTGTGGTAGCATTGCTGGCTATCAGAGTGGAAGGAAATCCATGGGTAAAGCAATGAGGAAACAATTATTAAATTATTGTAACTGGTTTTGCCTGTGCAAGACAAGGCTGGAGCTCTATGTTGGGGTCTAAACCTTTAAACTTGGCAAAATTCCCTGTGAGAGCATGGCAAAGCGAGCTTTATGAGTGACAATACTCTGTGCTTTGACAGCAGTGCTGGGATTTCTCCATGTGTGTCTAATGATCTATTCATCTGGTACATGCTCCTACCACAGGCCTCTCCGTGCCCAGACAGTGAGTCCTTTCATGAAGAAGTGCAGAATCATATTTCTGAGTGCAAATTGGCCAGGGGATTTATTTGTAGTGTAGGCTGGGCCAAGCTAATTTCTCTTACCAGCTACACTGCAAGTGAGCCTCGCAGAGCTAGAAATGGGAAGGTGTAAGCAAATACGAGTGTGTACATAGCCCACAGACAGAGGAGCTGAGGGGCTGTCCCTTGTCTGTTGGTTATGCAGAGGACCAGGAGTTCTTCAGTCAAATGCTGAATATCCTCTACTTTGTCTCAGTGTCTTTCATTAGACACTTCCATAGGATGGTGCAACAGAATTATAATACTTTGCACCAGGCTTATTGGCCGGCGTGCTCCCAGAGTGCTAAGAAGAATCTTAGCCTTCTGGAAATTGATGGGCTATTTCTCATGGTTGCTAGTATTGTCACTTGGATACTCCTTTTGGTCATGCTTTTGTACTCAGCCAGTCCTGAACGTGGATGGTGGTTGAATCCAGACTTGCTTCCTGAGGGCAGCACCCCTTTTCCAAACCTTCGTGGGCAAAGCCATGTTGTTTCTGGTTGAATACCCATGGGGCAAATGTGTGCCTCAGCTTTTTCTAACTCTGTGCGGGTGTTGAACAAGAGAGCTTTCTTAGGAGAGGGTACTAGGGTTGCAGAAAAGGATGCGGTCCTCCATGAAGTCGTGCGTGTTCAGTACACTGTAATATGACTGTTGTCCAAAATCCTACCATTTTGCAACGATAGCTGCTCAGTGAGTGTGTGTACCCGAATGTTCAAAGTCTTTCAGACTTGCTGATTTGGAATATATCGCCTAGCATTTGTGCCACATTTTTCAGAAATCACTACACATTTGGAATGTGCACCTGTGTACATAGGCAGGTAACTACTTGTTGGAGACTAGGTCTGGAGGGGTTGGTGCTGTTGTCCTATTGACAGTCCTATTCAGCCTGCAGCAACAGCAAAGGAATTCCTGGTCCACTGGAGAGGCACAGGGTCTGGATGGAAATCTGCCCTAAATGCAGAACTGACTTCAAAGAAGTCAGTAAAGTGGCAGTCCTATTTGCTGTTCTCCACAGGGGTTTTAGCACAGCTCATTTGTCCAACCTGCCAGTCCTGTATCATGGGCTAGTGGGAGTCCCAGCAGTTTTGTTATGTTGAGTTCATACCTGTGCTTTCAACAGAAGAAAGTCCAATTTGAACATTAATGCAGACCAGGGGCTTACTGATGTGTGACAGTGATGTGTCTTTATTACTTATGCTCCACCTGCATAGATGCTTGAATGGGAAACCTACACTTCTGGGATGATAAATGGAAATTGTAAACTACTGAATAGCATGGATGGATTTCCTGAAATATCAGAAAGCTGGTGAGCTGTAATCTGAGGCTCACTGGAGGTGAAAGAAATCCCCTTTGTATTTCAGTGATGTTTGCATCAGGCTGTGTATGGACATTGGAAGTTCCAGGAAGTCTCCTACTGATTGAAAATTAATGGTATTTCGTATTTTCACGTGGTTGCTTAACTTCGATCACCTCCTGCTCTTCTGAACATATCTATCTTTCTCTTTCCAGAGGCAAAATCTTTCTGATTAGCCAAGTATTCTTTGCTGCTTTGCTTGTAGGAAAAACAGCTGTTCTTACATTTCACTTGCAGTTCTTCCCTACTTTGAAGCAGATATCTTCTCCAAATTCTCCAATTTGGGTTTCATCTCAGAGAATGCTGTTACTAGCATTCATTGAGTTCTTCCTCTGTTTCATTCTGGTTTGAAATGCAAATCATTGTGTTCCTGTTTCCTATTTCATATTGCCTCAAAGAAAGCTTGTCTGAAAACCAGGGAAAAACATCTTTATTGTTGCATATCTGCAAAGTTTTCACAGGAAAGGGTCAATTACTGTGTAAAACTCATTCTAGTGTCACACAAAACATGTTGTTGGTTTCCAGATCACAGAGCAGATTCTGAACTGGTAAAAAAATAAATATATAAAATAAATTAATTTTCCTTTGCTCCAGAATAAGCTTGGTGTGTTTATTACTGCTTGAACTACTCCTAATTAGTGATGGCTTAAAAAATTGTTTCCTGTTTTTACACTGTTTCCGTCAACCTGCATTGGACAAGTGATGAGAAATCACTTTTATTTGTAGCCATTTAATTGTACAGTATTTAGATTACAATAAAACATAAATTGGTGTCGATTTGAGTTAATTTGATTAATTGTCTTGTAGGATATGATTAGAATGAAAATCCATTCATGGTGGAAAGGAAGTCATATTTCATAAAGTCAAGAGTTCCTAAAAACATCTTCTCTGGTAAGCTAGGTTTTTAAACACTTCAGAAGAATGGAGTGTACCTGTACCAACCACATATTTTGGTTGTGTTCATCTAATCTTGTTCTCTTCAGATTGGCATAATCCTGAGAAGTACTCCGTTGTTTTTTTGCCTGCTTCAGAGGCAAAGTCTGTCGATCCATTCCAGTACTGTAATATAGCCCTCATCTTGGCCAAGGAGAGATCTTGGTTTGCAGAACTAATGACAAGCTTTGAAACTTTGTGAGCTTGGGAGAGCAGGTGAGGTTCGGGGAAGGGTGTGGAAGGTAAAGATGTAGAGAGGTATTAGGTTTTCTTTCCTGGCATGTTATAAAACCTACTTTTACATTCTGAAAACCTCAATATTGTTTCTGTAGAACTGTAAAATGTAGAAGATATACCTCTGGATGAGAGCTCACATTGGGTGATATGGGGGCTGGGAAGCACTGTGTGCTGCTTACTGCTACTTGTAGGGCACAGTTTTAACATTTTGAGGGGGGAGAGGGTGTATAAAAACCCAACAAACCTAAATCGAGTGGAATGACTTGGGTCTGCCTTTCCTTTCAGTACTGGGCATTTAGTGGTTCATGATCTGAGTCGCCTTGGAGACAAGGCAGTCTGTAGGATCCTTGCACTCATTCTTCTGTAAGCTTAGTACAGAGACAGAGCTTTTCAGATGTTTCTATTTTGGGGGACCCTTGGTAATGTGGTATGGACCCATATTCAATGTGCCCATTGAAAAATCAGGGGTACTGAGCACCTAAATTCTAGATTCTGCCGTGTAAAACCTATCCATTTCTTGTTACCAGAGCCAAAAATAATTCTAAATGCCACTATTCCTTCTTGGTGGCTTACTTTCATTAGTCTTCAACAGCTGCATTAGCTGGCATCTCAATTAACATTGGTGGGAACAAGCTGTCCCTTCAGAAAAAACAGGACTGTTGCAATTAATTCCTTGTTTCAGCAAATTGATTTCGGAGGCCAGTGACAGCCCTGATCTTGTGTGTATGAGATTTCCTGGGCTTTCCTTAAGGGAATTGTTCCCTTGAAGCCAAGTCTGCTTGGAAATACTTTCAAGATGCAGATGGCTTCTGTTTCTTTTAAAGCTCTGTCTGTAGTGGGGAAACCGTGAGGAGGACTAAAGCAAGATGAAGGGGGGACTTGGGATTGAAATGGCAGGAACCTCCTTTGTACTGCAAGAGAAATCCCCTTATGTGGATGCCAGAGAAGCTGGTAAACACGGATTTTGGACTATTGGCTTGAGGCAGCCACAAGCAACTCTACCCTGGTGGCTTTTCTGGGGGGATGTCAATTACTCTGTTGTGCCTGCATACACTGCCCTGAAGTACATACCTGTCATCACACTCTGCTGTCAGAGACAACCTGAGGATCTTGGGGAGTGAGAGAAAAAGATTTCTTGAGGTAGTATGTAAAGAGAGATCCTTGTGTGTACGGAAGTGTGTATATACTTCCATGAATCATTCTCTCAGTTGGGCTTAGAAGACCATTGAAGGCTTTAAAATTGCTGCTGCTGCTGCCAGCAAAATCCATTATCCACAAGCTGCTGAAGGGCACAGGAAAAGAGTTAGAGAAGAGACATATTTGTTGCATTCCTGTACTGTGAGGTCCCGTTCTTGTACGGCTGCCCAGCCGGGAGACTATCGCTCTTCTTACTGGTTCCACCCTCCCACACAATTCCCTGCCACTGATCTGGGTTCGGACCACCTCTCTGCTGGGAGCTGGCATCTTGGGGACCAAGTTAAAATAATTAAACAAAAGAAGGTACTTCAAGAAGTCTGTCCTTAATTAAGGAAAACCTAGAACGAGTGCCATGTCTCTATGAAGCCAAAAAGTCTTAGCAAGTTGCTAAAATCGTAACGTCTGCCTTAAATGTTTAAATAGTTCTTTGAACTTGGGCCTGAATGTTTGGACCCTATTAATGGAGTGTGTGAGCATAATTGAGGTAAAATAAGTGGTGGCAAGGAGGGTTTAAATCGGTTCAGTTTCTAACTGCGGTGTTGTGAGCTGGCTTGGTGATGTCTCAATGTGTTATCCTCTGATCCCTTTGATATCTGCGAGGTTTTGAGGTATCAGGTCTTGGATTAACAGATGCAAGGTGGGGCTGGCAGCCCAAGGAGCAGCACAAATATCTGCAGAGCAACAGAGAGTTTCTAATTAAAGAAAACTGTTTATTAACTGAGTCTCCTTAGTGCTGGGTAAAGAAAAGCCGTACTGGCCCATAGGTGGGGGAGTGCTTGGAAAAATGCAGAGCCCTGCTTGATTTGTTGCATTTTTAGAAGATCCTTAACAGGAGAACATAAAGTAGTTGATACTAACAACTCCACTTGCTCCTCTGTGATAAATGTTTTCACAGCTGAAACAAACTAGAATTTGGGGTATACTATAGCCCAACTGGATACTGAACAGCTCTTCCCTTATGCAGCAACCCAAAGTACAGGTAGTAAAAGCTATCTGCTTCGAGGTGGGTTGTGTGCTGTTGTCCTCAGGGGAAAGGTGATAGAGCCACAGCTACGAAAGCTGGTAGTTCTCTGGTGCCTTGGCAGACTCCCTCACTGGGTTTCAGAAGTGTTTTACCTCTGTCTTGTTTTAATTTTTTTTCCTCCCCTTTAGGATCCATAGCTTCTCTTCCAGTCTATCCCAGCTGTACTGTTTCATAGTCAAGGTAATTCATCACTGGTTCACAGTGGAAACTGCCTATTTGGTGTTTTGTATTTTGACTTGGTTTTCTAAGTCTGGCAGCATTCAAACAAAAAGGCAGAGAGAAATGACTGGTCTGTTATTTTATCCACCGCTTGTTTTGGGAAATATAAATCCAAATTTGTATTTGACTCATATTAGGACTTCGTTGCTGGGTTTTATTTTTTCAGTTATTTTTGTCAGGGCTGAATTCACACCCAGAATAAGCACAGACCGGGGAGCAATTTTGAGCAGCCCAAAGTGACCAAAAGCCGAAAGCTTTTGCTCCAGAATCCAAACAACTCGGAGACCTCTAGTGAGCTTTACAAAAGCTAGAAGTAACTTGCTGCTTTTCCTAGTTCTGCTCGCTCTTTAGTTCAACTTAAGCTGTTAAAAATTCACATGCTGTGTTCTGTTCATCATGTGTCATTAGTGCTGTGGTTAAAAAAACCCAAATAAAGAATTGGACCATTGTAGCAGAGTGTTAGTAAGGGCTGGCACTGGATGAAGTAGCATAGCTTTTGTGATGCTCTGGGGTTTGAAATACCTGGTGTTCCCCAAAGCATCAGGGGAACTCCCTGTGCAGTGTCCTGCTGCTGCTAGTTTGGGCAACAAGTTTGTCAGGAACATGTTGAGTCCTGCTCTGTGGGCTGAGCTTTCCCCTCTCAAAGCATCTGGTGAGGTCAGCTTTGGCTTTAGCCCTCATAGCAAGAGCTGGGGACACAGCTCTGCTCACTCAAAGATTAAGCCATTCAGTGACAGCACTTTTCTGTCTCTAAGGCTTCCCTGGAGAGCCTAGACTAGCCAGATTCCTGTCAGGGTTTATGCTTATAGGGGATAACTTCTTTAGGAGTAACTGTAGAATTCATCATTTCTTAATGAGCTGGAAGGTCACAGGTTAAGTGGCCTTGACAAACTTTATCAAATAGTAAGAGCTAGACCTGAACTCAGAAGAATTTTATTCTCCATGAGTCTGTATTACCCCTAATAAAACAAGAAAGATAGATCTCTGCATGTGAATTCCATCCCATACTATCTTAGTACTTCAAATGTTGTAAGGGCATGGAGGAGCTCAAGGCATTTCTGCTAACAGTTGCAGAACACAGCATACAGAAATATTCTTCCTCCATCACTGTTTGTTTTGAGTCATAACTTCTCTCTGAAGGCATTATTGCTGTTCTGTTTTGTGGAAGATAGCCAAGTTGAGCTACTGGTGCTTTTGTCACCAGCTACAGTTGTTAGGAGTGATCTACTAACAGCCTTTCCATTGACTCTGGGCTTTTGATTTGAACGAGACCCTGTGGGTTTAAGGCATGTAGCCAGCCTATGGCTCTTGTTTCAGTGGAACTCAATATTGGACTACATCCTATAGCAAGCCTTGTGGGTAAATTGAATCCCTAGCTGCCAGCAGGGAGGGACTAAGCGAGACAGCTAAAATGGATATCTTTGGGTTTTCCTGGGACTTAGTTTCACATCCAGCTTGGTCTGTCAGCGTACAGAAGCAGCAGGAGCACTGAAAAGCTGTGGATGTCTGCTCAGTGTGAGCCACTCTCAATGCAACCCAAGCCATCAGCAGCATCCTAGACCATTGTTATTCGTGGTTTGTGCTTGGAAGGGCAATGGGGATGGCTCGGGTGAACCTGGGTGTTTGAGTTTGACTCTGAAAGCAGTAAAGGGGGAACCCAACATCCACCCTTCAAGCCCTACATTCTTCAAAACACTGACAGAAAGGGAAAGGATCCTCCTTATAGCTTTAGTTTTTGGAAAGCTAGCTGACTCCACTTCTGACTCTGCTTTGCAGTATGCACTTCTGGAATGTGAAGTGCTTACCCCTGTTCAAAGCCCTCCAGCCCTACCTGTCTTTGCCAAAGGGACAAGTTGGTAAATGTTAAATTCAGTAGGAAAATTACTGCAGGGCCCTGGCCATAGAGTTTCCCACAACTTGTGTTACAGCGTGACCTGTACGCTGACAAGCCAGAGAGACACACTGATGATTTTGTCCTGTAGTACTTTTCCTATACAGATGTGAAGGTGAAAATTTTCTGCTCTGACCCAGTGCCTGAGGTAAATAAACTGTAAATAGCTTGGAGAGCAGGCTGGGTTGTAAAGTGAAAAAGGGTGACTATTTTTTTTTTTCTAGGTAGGAAAAGAGGAGGATAACCATCAAAACCTAAATTGATTCCCTCTTGCAAACATAGTTTGAGGAGACGTTATCAGGCTAAAAATAGCAGTCTGTAAAAGGAGTAGTTTTCTTTTTATGTTGCTACTCACATGTTACTTAAAACAGTAGATGCTTGATCTTGCACTTGCTTTTCCACTATTCATAGTAATTGAGATTTTTGGGAGGGGGTACTTTGTTGAGTGGGAAAATGAGGACTTGTGTCCATGGTAAGACTAGTGGCTAAAGCCAAAGTAAATATTGAAGTGGCTATAGTTAGGCCAACTATAAGCCCCTATATGAACATTTCCACTCAAGCTTTTCTAAAATTTAACTTCTATTTATTGGAAATGGATTTAAATATGAGTGGAAAAAACTTCCATATTACTGGAACGGGAGTGTCTGCTCCTCTATCTGGAGGTCTACTCCAGTTTAATTTATTAAACTTTCTTTTTTGAAAAGAGTGGTGGGAAATTACTTTTTTCCTTGTTACTCCACCAATCTTTTCCCAATATGTTGTGAAGACCTCAAGTTTTATATCTTGCAGGAGACCTTTTTTTAAGTCCTAGACATTAACCAGCTCAAATAACATTAAGGTGCCTCCTTTTTAGTGCAAATGCCATTGATTTAACCTGTCCCTTTTGAGAGAAACATATTGTTTAAGTCTTCTCCCCAGTTCATTACTATTTGTGGGCAGAGTGTGGCTCTGAGTTGAGAACTAGTTGCAGGGGATCTCTTGAATTTCATAGGTCCTGCACCTGGCACGGAAGACTTCTGCAGCAGTGCAAGCTGGGGAACAGCTCTGCTGAAAAGGCTTCAGGGGTTCTGTGGGCCTATATTGAAGAGCAACCTGAATGTGAGCCAATGGTGTACCCTGGTAGCAAAGGTCAACTGTGTCCTGTCCTGAATTAAACCAGAAGATCAAGGGGAGGGATTATTCCTCTTTTGCTAGGCACTTGTTTGGTCACATCTGCAATACTGCCTTGGTGAAGAAAGATGTTGAGAAGCGTGAGCAAAACCAGCAGAGAGCCATGAAGATGATGCGATGTTGGAGAATAACGACTAAGAATTGTATTGCCAGCCAGCTCGCTTTTTCATCTTTCTGTGGCCTTGCACTTAACTCATCTTGTAGCTCCTGCTTAGTCTTGGCTGCACAAATGTTTCAAGCTGATCCACTCAAAAGTGATTTGAACCCAGTGCTAGGCCAAAATAATATTGATAGACTCAAATAATAGTACTGTGCTCACCAACCTGTTTTCAAAAAATACCCCCCAAAAATGTAGGCATTGCTTTAGTCTAAGGACTATGTGTCTGCTAAGCTGTGTTCTTAGAATCGTAGAATCATTTATGTTGGAAGAGACCCTTGGGATCATCAAATCCAACCATCAGCCCTACTCTACAAGTTCTCCCCTACACCATAAAGTGTTCTTGGTGAGCTAGGTGGAGCTGGGTTGAGATGATCTACTCTCCTCACTGTCCCTGATATATACCATGGACCAATAAGGATCAGAGGTTGTAGTAAAAACATTTCCAGGACAGTCAAGAGGAAATGTGATAACATCTCTTATCTGATGTGCTCTTGCCATCAAACTTACTTGCAGGGCATGCAGGGAAGGCATGTTGGCCTGTGCTGCCACTCTCCGCTAGCACTCGTGTAGAAATTTGGGCAGACCTAAATTGCTTTTCTGCAAGTATTGGATTTACTTCTCCTACTGTAGACCTCTTCCAAGAGCAGCCAGCCCAGGACACTTACCAGCACAGCGTCTTCCATGTGATGCCACCTTACCCTGTTTATCACATGAACATTCTCGTCCCATGGCCTTGTCCCTGTACCAGACACAGTGCAAGCATTGGCTGATCTGTCTCAGCCCTTCCTGACTGCCATCACCCAAGGAAAGCACAGTCGGTTTTCCAGAAGTGGGGAGATGTGCACCATCGGCAACAGACCAGCAGCGGTGGTGGTGACGTCTGCAGCAGAGATGGCCTTACCATATTGAAGAGGAAAAAAAAAAGGATTAAGAATGAGCAGGCTCCCACTGGCCCATCCATTTGAGTTAGTTTTAACTGTGTACTTGGCTTCCTGAAGCCCCATAAACTAACTGTTACAGAAGTACTTATAATGGGGAATATCCTGGTGTGCCTCTTATGGCCTGAGGAGCTCTTGCCGCCAGTGTGAAGTCCTTCTCACATTTTTATTTGCCTGTTTTTCTTACGCAGGGCTTGTAATTTAAAAAAATAGGGGAAAAAACCCAAACAAACCAACAGTCTGTGTGTGTTTTTCCGTTGAGTGGTATTGCTGCTGGATTTGTCTTTTGGGGGGGGAGGGGGGGAGGGATAAGTGGACTGATTCAGATCCTACAGTAGCAGTAAGTGCTGATTTTGATCTTAAATGTGAATTGTTCTGAAGCTAATAGTGATAACTGCTATTGGGAATGGCTTGGGTTGTTTGGGGGTTGGGGTTTTTTATTGGTTTTTTTGGTTGGGTTTGGGTTTTGTGTTTTGGGTCTTTTTTAGGCTTAAAGCTGGAAAAACAAAGGTTTGCCAAATTGCTAGTCATAGGGCATGTTTCATCCAGGGTGTGACAAACTTTATTGCCTTTGAGAACTTCTGGGCTTAGAAATGCTTGCTGGATTGGGTAGTCCTGGAGACAGCAGTCCTCTCCTTGTTGCCAGAGCTTTCTCATCAATGTCTTCCTAACTGTCTACTGGGATGTGACTTACCTTCTACATAACACCATTACAGCCTAGGCAGTAAAATGCCATTTTCTTCTAGCAGTTTTTCTGTGACTACTCCTCCAGGCTTCTATTCATGTGTCTCACTTCTATTTGGAGGCATGTTAGCTGTTGGGGCCTTCTGGGGTGAACTGTGTCAAGGGCATGCTGCTCTACCAGGAGCAAGATGGAGAGCCACAGATGTGGAGGGGGGGGTCTGACTGACTGTTAGGATTAAGCAGCCATTAGCACAGGGCAGGATTAGGTAGTAATATTCTATGGTGGGCTGTGTTCTCCTCTCAGGTTGGTGGCATGTCCACGCAGTAAAACTTGTGCGTTCTGTCTTTAAAGGTACTGGAGACACAGGCATGACAGGAAAAGCATCTTCCAAGCCCCCTTGTTTTGGAGAAGGGCAGCTATTGAGGGCAGCTAGCTTTTGATGGCAGAGCTGCAGTAACTCTTTCAACTTTAGGTTTTTTCTGCTAGTCAAAGTTTTGAGCTTCATGAAGCAACTCTGAGCGCTTGAGAAAAGCAGCCTTCTGCTATGATAAGAAGTATCTCAGAGGTCAAATTACTCTTTTACTTCCCCCCCTCCCCCTTCCCCGCCCCAAGGAAATTGTGTTTCATTTATGAACTTCAGGTTTCCATTGCACATCCCTGCAAGCAATTTCCACATTAATGTGTTTTGGGCTTGTGTGTGTGTGCAAAGCTGAACCCAAAATAATCTCCTGGCTGAAACAAGGGATAACACCGAGACTAACTTGACATGCACACAGCTGAAGCTTCCCCTGCCCTTTCTCAGACACTAGCAAACCCCTCCATGTGTTCCCATTGATCTTGTATGAGGTTAGAAGGATTGGGATGAGGCTTGGTGAGGGACACAGGCACACAGACCTGACTGTGGGAGTTGTGTGCTTACTTTAGGGTTTGAAAGTTCCTTAAGACTAACCTGGGCTTGGCAAAGAGTATGGTGTAACGGGGACTCTGAAGTTCCTCAGGATGGCCACCATCATCTTCACTTGATTTATGTGATGCCTAGTAGCAGTGTGGTCCCACTATATAGCAGCTCCAGTGCTAACTGTGAACATAAAGCCATTTTCACAGTTTTCTGGTATCTTAGGAATTTCGGAGCTGTTGTTCACAGACTGTGCAGCTGGAGTGTGGGAGGAAAGCAGAACAAGACTACTGAAATGTGCAGTGGCTGTGAGGGGCCTGAACAAGTGTGCTAAAACAGGGCTTGAGTGGGTGAGCTGCAATCCATAAAATACATGGGGCAAGTTTGACTTGGTCAGTTTATCATGTTGGCACTATGACTGTTTTGGTTAAACATTTTTGCAGAGTAGACCCATGGTGCAGTCTGATCCAGGGTCTTTGTCAAAAGCAAACCCTGAAGTTATGACTAAACTCATCCTTGCTCTGTCATAGCAAAGCAGTTAAAAGGAAAGGAAACCATCCTCTATGCACTTGCTGAACTTTAAGTATTCGTTTTAATAAACAGGAATTCAACAAATAAGCCTCCTGTCCTTAAGTGATTGTGTTCTTCTGATTATGAATAAACTGAAAATGTAAATTTTTGTATTTTTTTTTTTAATTGAAAGCAAGCTAAACCTCATGGGAATGATATCTTCTGATTTCATAAAACAGAAAAGGTTCATGCCCTGAATCATCTGGAGGATCATATGATGACTTGGAGCAGAGGTATTTTCCTGAAATAGCTTGGAGTTACTCTGGGATTTGGCATGTGCCCTCCCCTAACTTACAGCTATCTCTGGCTTCAAGTAGGGTGGAAGATATTGTGGGAAGGGCATTTTAGGTCTCTGGAGGACAAAATAGGCAATTTGTAGTAGTTGATGGGGGCTTGGCATGGACTTCCAACACCTTCCCCTTAGGGACATGTCATCAAAGGAGAAGCCACTGCCCAAGCATCTACACACCATTCAAGGAGTAATGCATACCACTCAAGTCTCTCAGTGCTTGGGCTGGGGTCCCTTCATAGGGGGTAACTCCAGTGAGCCGATGGGTGCCCCGTCTGACTCTTCTCACACACACCCACCCCATCTCACCCTTGGGTGCACTTTCTCCTCCTTCAGGCTTGACCCTAGGTTTCCTGCAGCAGAGTTTCTGGTGTCAAATATTTTGAAAAAATAATTTAATCAAAGGGTACAGTAGCAGGGTCAGCTAACTGGATGCCTCCAGAGAGAGACTTCAAAGAAATTCCTCAGTAATTATGCCCTTGCCTATCTATAAACCTGCCCCTCATGTGTCTCAGTCCAATGGTGATTTTTGGTCTGCAGTCTTCTGATGTCTCTGATTCTTTTTCTGTGTCCAGGCAGACTGTTGACTGGTCTTTTATCTTGTTGATTTACTGTCTCTGCTGATGGTTACAGCCTCCTTATCTTCTGGTTTATGCTTCTTGTGCACCTGTGCTTACTGGCAGAACATGGGGAACTGACAAGTCCCAGACATAGGAGAAAAAAAAACAAACAAAACATCAGTGTGCTATCCATGTTTTCCTCATACTAAAAGACTAAACACAACCCTATAGCAGCTACTAAGAAAATTCAAAGAAAATCAACTCTACTGTGGCTTAAAGACATCAGCAAATCTAGCCACTCACGTGAAGTGAAGCATAAATCCCATCCTATTATAAACTGAAGTAATTTATTCTCATTAAAGTTTACCTATTTAAGCTAAGCAACTAATATCTCCCAGCAATGTTTCACACCATCTTTGCTCTGACCCTTTGGGAGTGGTTATACTCCTAGAGGGGTATAAAGGGGCTGTAAATTCTCAGCAGAGCTGTGGCTGCAAAAGCCGTGTCCTAGCATGGGGCTGTGCTTTCCTGCCTTCTGGCCAGGAAGAGCGAAGCGGCCCTTTGACTTAAGGGAATTTGCTGTGGGATCTGCTGTGACCATGTGACTGGCCAGGTGTTTGAAACCCCTGGTCCCAGGGAAATGCATGCTGGAAAGGAGCAGCTGGGATGTGACTTGGCTTGCTTGTCTTGTAACCCGAAGGCTAGAGGATCCCAGGCAGAGCTGAGCTTGTGTCTCCTTTGGGAGCATTTCTACGTGATTACTGTCAGAGACATGGATCTCTGCCTGGTGTTACAGATTGTGTAGCGATACTACTTCAATCCCCATGTAAAAACAGTATTCAGATGCTGCTTTCAGGGAGGCTGACAGAGGCTATAGAGGAAGCAAGAGGGTTTCTCCCACCCCACTGTTTGAGGCTGAGCGCTATTGCAGTATTTTCACAGAACAGAGCATCCGCACAAAGCTCCTCTGTGTGCTTTCACAAACTTCTAACCTCTGTGTCAGGAAACAACAAAACAGCAAGCTGCCTCTCGGAGCCTCAGCCTTGCTGATTGCTGGCTAAAGCAGAGTGGGGCAAGGGATGGCTGATGCTGATCCTGGCGTGTGTTGAGCATCCCTGCCATCCTCCACCACTGCGCTCAGCTTGGTCGTACATGGAGCAGTTGAGGGGCTCTGCTAATTGCAGGTTGCAAATTGGAGGCAAGTGGCATTCTAGGCCTTGGCTATAATTATCTGTGCCATAGAGTAAGTGAGTTCCTTCCCTCTGCTAGCAGACTGTTAGCAGGGCTTCCTCTCCTTTTCTTAGCAGAGCCCCTGATGCTGGCACATGGGACTCCTGGGTCATTGGATGAGGCAGCAGTGTGTGGGGGCTCATAGATGGAATGTGAAGCTTAAATGGTGGGTTTGCAGGATGATGCAGTGAGCAGAGCAAAATCCTGGTGCTTCTAGAGGTGGGATCTTTGCAGTCACCTTACGTTGGGCCATTCATCTTGAGATGTCTTGTCTTTTCCAAGTAGATGAACTGAACAGAGAGTTCAGTCCTGCATCTGCTTGATGGAAAAGCTACTGTGATTCCTGAGAGGCAAGAGGAGATTAGCAAAGAGGGGAGCAGTGTGAAAGCATGCCTGTGTTACAGGGGTGTTCTGTCTTTGCAGGGAAGTGGGGCTCTGCTGTGTGCCTTAGTGATAACTTGCAGATTTATCTGCAGGGCTGCCCTGAGTTCTGCCAGTGAATGTGCCTGTAAGAAATAGGTTCTGCCTGCATTTGGCTAGTTTACCAGCCGGGGAAGGGCAAAGTGCCTAAATTGTGTGTTAACAGGCTTCCTTTTTTGCTCTCCTTTTCCCAGGGCAGCTACGGACCATAATGTTGATAACACCACAGCAATCCTTAGAGAGTGGCTGAAGAACGTGCAGAACCTCTATCATGATGTGGAGTGGAGGCCAATGGAAGACCCCCAGTGAGTGGATGAGGAAATGGGCACAAACTTGTACATAAGAAGTTCCATCTAAATACAAGGAGGAACTTCGTCACTTTGAGGGTGGCAGAGCACTGGAACAGGCTGCCCAGAGAGGTGGTGGAATCTCCATCTTTGGAGATGTTCAAAACCCACCTGGACAAGTTCCTGTGCAATTTACTCTAAGAGGACCTGCTTTGGCGGGAGGGTTGAACTAGATGATCTCCAGAGGTCCCTTCCAGCCCTGTTTCATTCTGTGAGTACTGCAGTGAGGGGCTGACTGAAGTGGTTTGGTGTATGTGTCAAATTTTCTAGTTTTTCTCTTTTCAAATCAGGAGATGTACTAAATGTCCAAGCATTAAAAAGTGTATTTTTCTTTTTCTGTGGGGTCTGTTCCATTAAAACTGTGTTCTTATGGAACCCATAAAAAGGTCTCTGACTTCAGTGAAGCAGCTCATGCAGAACTTAGGAAAAGAAAGTATTTTCCATTTAGTTATTCAGCATCTGCAGCTGCTCTCTTTGCGTGGTAAACAAATCACATCAAAAGCTACAGGGAATAAAAGCTGTCATTCACTATTTGCAAGGAAGCAGAGAAATCATAGCCCATTCCTGCCGTGTCTATGAAAGTTCTCTCCGAGGCATCAAGTACTCCATAAGTTCTGAGCCAGAGAACTAGATTTAATTCAGTATATAATACTTTTGCACAACTTGCAGGGATCAATGTTTTGAAATGAGGTATTAAGAAATGTTGGGGTTTTATTGGTTTATTTTATTTAAAATATTTTTAAGACCAGTTGTTCCTTGCTTTGTTCTGTTTTTTATTTCACCCATCAGGGAAAAGTACATCAGTTTTCCCTTTCTTTAGGCTTGCTTTTACTTTTAAGGTCCTCAGTGCAGTGGTGGGGCATTTGTGGTACAAACTGACTTTTTTAATCCTTTCGTTAGAATGGAGTTTTCTTAATCCTGTCAAGTGTGGCTTTTTTAACTTTCTATGAACGTTCTTTAAATTCTTAGCTCCTTCACTGGCTTGTGTTGGCACTGTTTCAAAGTCCTGAATTTTTATTCCACGAAGGAATCTGTCCATAAGTTTCCTTTTATCGTTGTTGCAAAGCCTTTGCTCTTGGACCTGAGCCTGAAAACAGAGACATGCGCATAACCCCGCTGCCATGATTGGGCTCCTGGGGTTGAGTGTTGGGTGTTTGTAGATTTAAGAGCTGTTGTTGGGATGTGTTAATGGTTACTAATAATGTCCAGACCCTGAGGGTATCCAGACTGCCTTTATCTTCACATCCTCGGTTTTGTTGATTCTACTGGGCTTAAGGAAGCTGTGTTTACAGTCTTGAGTTTAAAGCCTAGCAGAGGACAGGTGACCTTCTGCCAGAGGTCAGATGAGGTAAATCAGTTTCAGTTCATTTTGGTGGGATAACCTCTGCTTACCTCAAGTGAGGGCCTGCTGCTGCTGAAAAAACTCCTGCTTTTGATAAGTGCTATTTCGCTTGTGGCTGCTTGGCCAGCAGGTAATGCTGCAGCCCTGCTTGTTCTCCAGTGCCCTGTGTTTGCATGCCAGCACAAAACTTGGAACGGTTCTCCCTCAAAAGCTCTCCTGGGTTACCTGAGGTGACTCTAACACTCTTCTTCTTTGGGAAAGAAGGCAGCAAGGGAACTCTCACTCATTTGGTTTTTTTTTGTTGTTGTTTTTTCTTTTTTTTTTCTCCTGTCTAGTGTAGTAGGGCCCAAACAGGGGTTGCAGTCACTTTTTGGTTTTCTGTTTTTTTTTTTCTTTGCTAGGTCTTACCCAGAAGAAATTGGGCCAAAACATTGGCCAAGCTCCCGATTCTCTCATGTGATGAAACTCCGACAGGCTGCCCTGCGTGCTGCACGAGAGAAGTGGTCAGACTACATCCTGGTAAATACAAGGTTTGATTTATTAACTGTCCTCAGGCACAAATTTTTCAGGTTGTCACTCTGATAGTTGGGGCTGCCACAATGTTTCCTCTCCATCTAAAGACAAAGCTCTCTGCAGTGAGATGCTGTGTTGTTCTTTGGTCTGATGAGCAAGCGTCTTTACAGCTAGTGAGATAAGTCCTTGAGTAAGCCCAAGGCTTTTTCCACAGGCATCAGGACTGAATATAGTCCTAGTGCTAGGTAGGTACCTTCAAAGGTCTCCCAGATTGAAACCCCACCTGTTGTTTGTGAAATGTAAGAGAAATAGTTATGCAGAACAGTTGTGGACAGATACGTGCCTGTGGTCACTACAGCAGCAGTTAATGGTGGCATTCCCAGCCTCTGAACAAGATGAGGGTGTGAGGCCAGTTTTTAAGAGTTCCTTTTGATCTTCTCCAAAGAATAAACCTCCCCTGAATTTTCACCATTGTTGCTTTTCCTCACAGCTCCCTCGCCTCTGTGCTGGAGTAATGTTCCGTGGAGTCAGAGGGAAGCTCTAGGTATTTTCCCATCCTACAGCTATAGTGCGGGGGTGAGCCCCGTGGCATTCACCCATTGCAGCCGTGTGTCCTGTGGTATCAAAATCACCAGCTCCATGTTTTTTGCCAATACTTTATGCCTCTGACTGCTTTGTTCCCAATAAAGTATCAGGAAAAGGATATAGTTTCATCTAATAACAAATTTCATTTTTCTTTCCTTCCTTCTTTTCTAGTTTATTGATGCAGATAATTTACTGACCAACCCACAAACCCTGAACCTGATGATAGCAGAAAACAAGACCCTGGTGGCACCAATGCTCGAGTCTCGCTCTCTCTACTCTAACTTCTGGTGTGGCATCACTCCCCAGGCAAGTGATGGGGAATGGTGCTGTGTGATTGTGCAGGCTACCTTTTCAAAGGCCTCCTGCCTTGCATCTGTGAAGCAGTAGGTGTTGTTTCTGTTCTATGAGCTTTCCCATCTGCTTTTGTAGTGTCCTCCTGAACAAGAAGCTGCTGTAGCTCTGAGGCATGCAGAGGTGATGTTAGCATGAAGTGAGGATAGTGCTGTCATGCAGTTGTCTCAGCTTGCATCCGCCTCAGTGGTGGCATCCCAAATCTTGAGTGGGTATCTTTGGGGAAGGTCTGTATGTTTATAGGGAACTTGGAGTAAGGGTCAAGAGGACATTGCAGTCTATAAATGTTTCTCAGGCTTTGTTTTCTAATGGAGATGCAGGTATGAGCAGAGCAATACATGTTCTGTATTGGTTATGCAGGCATATAGTTGAAACTTCTATATATGAGATTCCTTACATGAAGAAGTTGAATGTGGAGGAAACTGAGCTTGCTTAGCCAAAAGTCCTGGGAAGTGCTACAGTCCCACTAATGACATTAAAAAATATGGATATACATGCCAGAATTGATTTGAGTTGGTTTCTTATGTTTGTGTAATGGCCTTAAAACTCTTGGTACGTTATTTTAGACTAGCTTTTCTGTATAGTGACCCTAATCTGAGAGGAATTTGCATTTCTTTCTACACCTCTCCATTATGTATGGGTTATTTTTCTGACAGATGAACAAGATTTATGCAGTGGGGCAACACCATTTGCCTTTTAGAGAGTGTGTGTGTCTTGAATTATGTGTGTAAAGGATAGTGGTGTAAAGGACAGAAGTGCTGAGCCTATAAATCAGAGTTTCATGTTACTTTCTCCAATCGCATATACTGCAGAAAGTATCAGGTACGAAGATTATGGCTAGTAGAAATTACATTCTTTTTAGATCCAGAATGAGGTTGAGTTACTGCTTTACAAGCTGATCTGCATCACTGTGGTGTGTTGACCCTGGCTGGTAGGTAACCTCCCACCCAGCAAGATGGGGAGAAAATTGGAAGGGCAAAAGCAGGAAAAAAACCCCAAGCCAACCCCAAAGAACCAGCTACTTTGGAAAATCTTCCCCCCAGTGTTATTGCTGAGCATGGTATTATATGGTATGGGGAATCACTTTGGTCAATTTGGGTCAGCTGTCCCAGCTGGGTCCCTTCCCAAACTCTTGCCCATTCCCAGCCCACTTGCTGTGGGGGGCAGAGGGAGAAACAGAGAAGGCCTTGATGCTGCACAAGTGCTGTTCAGCGGCAGCTGGAACATCAGCACTGTTTTGTCACCAGTCTAAAACACAGCACTATGTGGGCTGCTATGAGTTGAATTAAGTGCATTCCAGCCAAAACCAGTACAACCACATTGTCCATAAAAGGATTTTAGTATGAGACTCAAACATATAGAGGGGCAGATCTATTGCCAAAGTATTTTGCTTTTTTTTCACTCTCTTCCTTTGACTAAGCTCTAGATGGTCTTTCCAAGACATTCAAGCTGAAATGGGGAATATAGTTAGTGCTTTTTTTTTTTTCTCAATAATGAGAACAGCTTTTTGATGTGTTCTCTTGTCTGCTGCTGGCTTATGTTTTGTAATCCTTTGGGAAGCAGGATCTGAAGCTGTATGTTCCTTAGAATAGGAAGAGGTTTTTTGTTCTCTTGAAAATTTTCCCCTTTTGCCCACATTTGCCTTGGAAAGCTTCAGGATTTCCATTTTCCTTACATCCCTGAGTCTTTCCTTTCCTTCTTTGTAAGGAGAAGCTCACTCTGCTGCATAAACATATGTATTCAAGACTTTACTGGGACACGTGAGTATGAGTATTTTAGAGAGGCTCCATGGTTCTGCCCATCTCTACTCTCTTGCTTTATTCCAGAGAGGTAACAAGATACTAATCATTGTCATTGCCTGACTGAAGCAAAGAGCAAACTCTGTTCCCTTCTTCTTTTGGTGTTAAACATCATTCTTCCCTTCCCCGGTGTTACCAAAGGCTCAAGTAGGGACTACAGGCAGAGTGAAAACATAACAACTATACCAGGTCCAACCAAAGGTCTGATAGTAGTGGTTTGTAGCAGATGCATAGGGAGTAGTATAAGAACACGGCAAACAAGCAAGTGAATCATACTTCCCCAAAATACTTTTCCTCTGGAAATTTTCTAGGATTTCTTGAGAAAGGTCTTTGTCTTTAAAGCTTTCAGTGACTTTTTTGTCTCTTCATTTCAGAAATCACTATTTGAATCTTTCTCTTTCTTGGCATCCACACCATCTTATGGCAAGAAGTTCCACAGTTCAAACTGTCTAATTTAGTGAAAATAGCAGGAAAAGATCCTGAACTTTCCAGATTATTTGGAAGTAAATATATAGATAAGAAAGGGGGGTTGGGAGGGTTGGGTATGTTCAGTTGTTCTAGTTTTTGTTCTAAAATGGAGATAGAAAATTCATAGCAAAGGTTTTGTCCCTTAAGTTTTTATGGATAAGTCCTGAGACAGACAGGTTTTCCAGTGATATAAATCAACATTCCTCCACAGACTGAAGTGGATCCCTGCCTATGTGCACCAGTTTAAGCCCTGGCCCCTAGTGTTACCTCTCCACTGGTAAATTTCCATCGTTACCAACATTAGCTGAGAAAAGGAGAGGGGAAAAAACTAGCTGCAAATGCATCTTGCAGAATTTGGTGAAAAAAATCTGCTCAAATGAACAAGAAAGTTCCCACTTACTTTTCTTCTCGTCTTAGTTGCTGCTTCTTGTTTCTGTGCTTGCAATTCCACAGCTTCATGCTCTCAGCCTTGCTCTCCCTGGGGACCTGGGGAGAGAGCAACAGCTGGAGAACGCCCTGAAACACAGCCTCTGGCACTGAGCAATGGCAAGTCAAACCCAGCTCCAGACAGCTTGACATTTAGCTGTCATGAAGCTAACCTTAGGGGAGCATGGCAACAGCACTGACAGGTTGGAGTCTTGACTACATGTGATTTATGAGCAGTGAAAAGCCCCAAAAGCCTGTAGTGACTGACTGGAGGAAGAAAGATTAGTTTCCAGCATCTTTCACCTGTAGTATTCTCGGATCTCTGTTAAAGGCTGAATGTCTTAACCCTTCCTTCAATGGGAAGTAAGACCTAGTAAAGTCTTTACCCGCTCACTCCTTTTCATGAAAATCAGACTGTCTCGTAGCCTTCACAGTAGAGTCAGAAGGTACTTGAGGCCAGAGGGGACAACTGACAAATGCACCACGCCATGCATCTACACAAAACCGGAATAAAATGGTTCTGCAGTGTTTTGCTCAGCTGTTACTCGTGTACTCACAGAAAATATAACATAAAAGTAACTTTTACTTTTTTTAAGTACTCATCATTTCTGTGAAGACCAGAATCTGCTCAGGATTCAGCCATCAACTGTGCTTAGATATTGCATTGGTATATTTAGGACTTTCTTTCTGGGGGCTTCAGTGTGTTTATTTCCAAATCTAATAACTTTAGACATATTGCACCTGCAAAACCAGCTGTGAGCTGTACAATGTAGGGTTTACACACACAGAGCTGGCAAGCTGGCAAAACTCGTAGTTACAGAGGAGGGGTTGACTGAAGTGCCCCCCCCCAGACAGACTCTGTAGGGAGAGCTCAGGAGTGGGTATTAAAATTGCTTGCCCTGGGATGGAGGAGCAGAGATTCTTACGCAGCTGATGGAGACTGAGATGTTGCCTTTGCTTCAGTGAAGTGATTTTTAAAGTCATGGTCAGAACTAATTTGCAGACCTATTCTGTGAGACACTCAATGTCCTTTGTGCCTGTTGAACACAGAGGATGCAACAGGTGCTCAGCAGCTTCCAGGGGCAGACCTAAGAGTCTATGTGTATAAAGAAAAAAAAAGGTTTCTGGAGAGCCAGAGGAAAAAGGTCTGAGGTTTGAAGCACTATTACAAGGGAATTTTTGCTGTGGATTTCCAATAGCTGCTAATAACTTTTGGGATGTTATTTAAATACTTTTCTAAATACTTGACTGAGCCCTTTCCAAAGTAGGGACACTTCAAAATCAGAGAATTTGGCACCGATCCGTCTCTGCTGGGGAAGGCTAAGGGTAAGAGCTTCTAATAGGGAGCATCTATGAAACACAAATCTCTTGTAACATGCAGCCCGCTCCTTGTGTTTGCAGGGCTATTACAAAAGGACCCTGGATTATCCTCTGATTCGGGAATGGAAGAGGACAGGGTGTTTTGCTGTTCCAATGATTCACTCGACGTTCCTCATTGACTTGAGGAAAGAGGCCTCCACCAAACTGATGTTCTACCCACCCCACCAGGACTACACCTGGAGTTTTGATGATATCATGGTCTTTGCCTTCTCCAGTCGCCAAGCAGGTATGTCTGGAGTCTTTCTTGGGAGGATACGCTAGTAGAGACCGGCAGATCTCCACTTTGAGTTCACAGGCCAAAAGCCAAGTGTTTGCTTCAGTAGTAAGTTAAAACCCTGTTCCCTTTCCTCTTTTGGATCTGGTCAGGGATAACCAGCAGCAAGTGACCAGCAATGCAGTTTTGAATCACAGCTAGCTTCAAGGGACACAGGAGCTGTTCTTGGAACAGGGACAGTGTTTCAGAGACACAGTGTGTGGCATCCACCCTTCGTTTGTCACAGCAAGACACAGGTGAATGCTTTAAGAGTAGAAGGCATTCTGAAGTCTGTAGGTAAGGTATCTAAAGTCACCACTTCGCAGAGGCAGATTCCCATGTGGAAGAGGGCAAGGGCACTAGACTCTTCTTAGTGTGGCAGCCCTTGTGCAAAACAAAAGCCAAGTTGCTTATGGAAAAGTGCTGATGAGGCTTTGCTTCATGGCAGCTCAGCAAGAATTGACTGAGAGTTAAGGGGGGTTTGTTTGCGGTTTTTGTTGTTTTTGAAATAAAATCAGTGCAACTTTCTGGGAATGATGGGGAGTCTGTGGGCTCTGCTGAGAGGAAATCTCTTCCAGGCAAGAGCATGTAGGAACTGGTGTGTGAGCAGTAAAATCTCTGCATATTTGACATTGTATCACTGGTTCTTCAGGAGAACCAGTCAAGCACTGCAGCACCTTGAGATCCTTGGGGCACAGTAGACAGAAGATGTGTACCACTTCAGCTGATACTGGGATCAGTTTCTACCAGACAGTGGAATGATTTCAATTATGCCTAAAATACAAAAGCCCTTTGAGGCAGAGTCCTGATCTCAATGTCTGTTGTCTGGAATGGCAGTTGGTATTGGCACAGAGCTGCATGTGCCTCTGAGAAATCAGGGTTTCTTAAGTGCATGATGCTGCTGATACTGCTGCTTGTACTTCTGGTGAGGATATTGAGTCCCATTTACTTCTGGAGAATGGGTCTGATGGGTATTCTGTCTGCAGCAAACTCTTGGCTGGCAGACCTGTATGTGGCAGAGTCAGAGCTGAAACAAACTCTCGGAAAGAGCATGTTTTTAATGGCCATCTGTATTGTTCTTTCCCCTGATGTGTTGAAAGGGGAAAGTTTGGGGCCTTATAAAGGAAAAAGGGACTGATGAAACCTCAGCAGCCCCCAATGAAATGAGCTTGTCTTCAGAGCTTCATGACTGGTTTTGCTGGCTAACCAAGGTAAATTAGTAGGGAAAAGTTGTTTGTAGGTCCACTGAGTCATGCACAGCAGCTATTTGCAAAAGAGACAAAGTTACATTGAGAAGGAAGGGCTGGTCTTGGAGGGCAGACAAGTACAGAGAAAGTGAAGAAGCATAGAATAGACAGGCTGAGAACACTGCCTTTTCCCCCATTTCCAGACCAGCATGTCAGCAGCCAGCTGTTTGCAGCTTTCCTTTTAGTGATCTTTCTGGTTTGAAGCTCTTGGCAGCACTGCAAAAGATGGTATTGTCTTGGCATACTAAGCAGGGCTTTTCAAAATTCAGCTATGAGGGGATGCAGGGCATCAAGTGGCAAGGAGAAGGTGGCAAGAGCTGAAATTAGAGCCCTTGGGCAGCAGAGGAAGATAGGGGAGGTGAGATGGGAACTTGTAAGGGCACCTTTGGAGCCCTGATGTTCAGAGTCAGGACATCGGTACATTGGCTCTAAAGAAGAATGGAAGTTTGTCTGGGTGGCAAAGTTGGTTCCTTCAAATTTAACTGCCCCACTTGTTGCTTCTGACAGCTCTCCCAGAAATGCAGCTTCCAATTAGTCTGCTAACTGCATTGCCTTAGCTCCAGCTGCTTAAAAAATATTTCAGGGATTCAAATTAATAATTTTTTCCTTCCATCCTAGAACACGTCAGCTTTTTCCAGGACTGACCCATGACATGAAAGGCTTTCCTTCAGCAGTCTGGCCCACTGATCTGCTCAGATTGTTGGCTTGTGTCCTGGGCTGAGTTTTGTCACCCAGGATAAAAGATGTCCAAGTTCAAAAATGTGAAAAATGTATGGACTTTGAGGTATACTTCTCTTTGGAGTAATTTCACTTGCTTCCCTGAAGTCATAAATTATGTTGGCTTTTGTCCAGGCCAAGTACTGCTCTTAATGTCTCACATCAAACCATCAGTTTTCATCAATCTGCTGCTCGAAACAACTGTTTTGTGATTCTCCAAAGAGACTGTTCCACGTAGCCTATAACGGGAGTACTGACTCAGTACTGACTCAGTACGAAACTTGATAGGGGTGTTTTGTTCCCAAAGGTGGACTCTGTAGAGACCCTTGTACTTGCAAGATAACGTTTAGCCAGGCAGATTTCCTGAACTTTTCAGCCTGAGGCTCTGAAGACCTAGAGCCAGCCAGCAGGAAGGTCTGGTCACAGGGATGTGAGGGAGATTTAGGTTGCCTGACTTACACAGCTGTGAGTTTATATCATGGCTGTGAATCCTAGTCACTGCCTTACAAAGGCTAATCATAATGCAAGTATCTATGGCTTTTCTGTCCTTTGTAGCAGTTGTTTATTCTATTATAAAAACAGAGTTGGAGAGCAAGAGTCCCCCTCCCTGTTTTAAGGTAGCTTTGCCATTCTAAACTAGGTTTTATGCCGGAAGGAACTGAAATACTGGCATGAATCTGCAGATTAACTGTTCAAGCCAGCGGAAGATAAGAACAGAGATCAGTGAGCCAGATAAGATTAGTTGATTAGATCAGTGCCAAATCCATTAGTGTCAGCAGGTAGTATTTTTTATTCTGCCATTTACCTAAATTGCAGCTGACAGGTGAATGTGTTTTGGCAAGTAGCGTAGCCAGCAATTTACTTGCAGAACTGAAAAATGGTAGAAACACTGGAGTCATTAATGCAGACAATTCTGCTGTGCTAAAAATACCAAGGATTAGCAGGACTAATACATGAAAGTGTGAGCACACCGGGTAGTGTCTGCTTTTTGTTTATTTCCTAGAGGGAGAGAGGTGGTCATGCTTGTTTCATTTAAACAATAAAAAAAAAAAAAAAAAAAAAAAAAAAAAAAGGGGGTGGGTGGGCAGAAAATCTTATAGGTTTGCATTTTCTTTAAATCTGCTTGGTCAGTTGTATGAGTTCTAGCAGCTTTCAGATTGTGCTTAATTAACAAAGGATCTTACCAGAGCTCAGTGAAGAACAGCGGAAATGTTTTCCCTTGGCTCCTCTGGATGTAGCTTTTGACTGTGTTGCCTGAAGTTGTCAGGCCAGTGCTGCCAGTGCTAGCGAGTAAACTTGGCTGGGACATTCCCAATGACCAAGCTCAGCGGCAGGTGGGTCTCTCCCTTTCAAAAGCACCTGCTCTGAGGAGAGGCTTTGCATCTCCTCTTTGTTTCACACCTTCAGATTCAGCTCCTTGAACAAGCAATTGCCATAACTTTTGAGTAGAAGGATGTTACATTATCATCTCTTTTTCAAAGCATTTTTTCTGCTTGCTGATGTCTCTCTTTAGGATTTTCTACTAATCTTCAGTGCAGTGGTGGTAGACTAGGCACTTCCAAGATATTCATTCTATATATTCCTCCTCTTTTGCCAACACAGGTGAAAATGTCTTTAGTTTTTAGCAAAAGCAGAAGTAAGCAGGAAGGTGCTTGACTGTAAAACCTGGAGTGAATCCCTTGGTAGGCTACTAACAGACCCTGCAGCTGTACTAATGCCTAGAGCCTTGCAGCTTCATCCTGTGTGATCATAGCAGGAGCTGAACTGCCTGGGCCCGTGTTTGGCCAACCATGTGCTGTTGCAGCTGGGGATCAGATTTGGCTCCTCCACCCTGAAATAGTCATTCTGTGTTTATTGCAGCCTGACAAAGAAGCTGTGCAAAGCTCAGACAAAAACTCCTATCACCCCTAGCCATGCTGGGTTTGTTTGAATTTTTCCTTCTATAAGGCTGCTTGCTCTGGTAGACCTACACCCCTTTTTTTCCCAGAGAGTCCCAGGACCACTGCTGCCTCTCCTTCAGCGCAGCTGCAGGTAGGAACCCATTTGGCTCCGGTGCCAGGTGTTGTGTTTACTTGAGGGCTTACTCAGAGAGTGAAAAACCTGTTTCTGCCTCTGGCTCTGGGTTTGAGGGGATTGTAGGGTGAGGTGCTGGGTCTGAGCAGGATGGGGTTTCTCTGGTACTCCCCAGTTATCTGTAGTAGTCCTGCTGTCTGTATCAGGCGCTGCTTGCTAAAGGCCAGTTCTGCCCTCTACTGTAGGATTGTTTTCACGGTGTGAAGGCGAAGGCCAAAAAAGACCCATTCTTTGGTCTAAGAGGGAGGTTCTCTGTCTCTTCCAGGAGAAAATTGTTTGCAGTTAAAAATACCTGCTATTAGGGAGCAAGTAGAAATTGGTTTCATAGGAAAGGCCACTTTCTGCCAGACAAATAAAAGAAAATGGTACTGTGATGTTTTTTAATTGTTTGCTTATGAAGTAGAACTTGTAGGAACTGAAGTCCTGGCATAAGTTTGATTATGGGTACATAACAGCAGAGCAGCAAAATCTGATCTTTATTTCTATTTTAATATGATCCCCAGGAATACAGATGTTCATCTGCAACCATGAACACTATGGCTTCCTTCCCATGCCCCTGAAATCACACCAGACGCTGCAAGAAGAAACCGAGAACTTTGTGCACACGCTAATTGAAGCTATGAGTAAGTTGCTAATGTTGCCATGGACTAGTTGTCCATGATGGACACCCCCAAGTTAATGTTTGTAGAGCTCTGCTTCCAGTGGCCCAGCTCTCTTTCCCTTGGGACTCTGCATCCTGACCTGACTGCACTTACACTGCTTTGATATGCAGTTTTCCATTTTCCACCACTTTTCCACCTAGGGATGTAATCACTTCATGGTCAAGTCAACCCTGTTCACAAAACCTTTCAACTTCCCCGTATTAAAGGCAAAAATGCATCTTTAATGTGGAAAGGATGCTGCAGAACCTTGGTTTGTGATGAAATCTGTCTGGTACATGGCTGCTGGCTTTTGCTTTGCAATGGGGATGCTTTCTGCTGCACCCACGCTGATTTTGTCTCCCAGCTCCCTGGGGCTTTTTAGGCCCAGTGATGTAAACACTTGCAGATATGTTACATTAATGCAGCTTGTACATGAGAGTGATGCTTGGGATCTCTCTCTTTCAGTTGATCGTCCTCCCATTGAGCCCTCACAGTATGTCTCTCTTCCTCTGAAGAACCCTGACAAGATGGGATTTGATGAAGTAAGGAACCTATTTTGCTGCCGTTTTCTTGTTGTCCTATTAATCACTTAGAGGACCTGGGTTCTCCCTATAGCTTAGCTTCCAGATGTTTCCCTTGGAGTATATTATCTTTTCACACAGATAGATCTTTCCCAATCGCTCATCTTTTGGATTTGAAACTTTTTGCAAGGGGAAAATAGCCATCATTTGGGGAGAACTTCTGCCAAGCAGAAGGGAAAGGGCTCAGGAGTGGTCTTTCTCCCTGGCATCAGCTGTGAAGAAATGAGACTGGTCAGGATTGCAGGCACTTAGTACCTGCTACAAGACCCCTGATTAGAAGCACAGGTTTGCATGTGAAGGCAGCACCCAGCAAGTCTTTGGGCTTCCTGTCTTGATGCTATGGATGTTCTAATCCAGCCAGAAAGAGATGGCAGAAGTGAGTCTGAGGAAAATTAACTCCTCCGTTTTTGTGCTGTTTCCTCCATATCTGACTCTGGAGCAGGTTGGCAGTCCTTCCATTCTGTGACAAAAAAACAGTCTTTTGGGAAATCTCTCCTGCTTTCCAGGGACAGAAGGGAACAATTTCTTTCACCTCAGACAGACACTGGAGAGCCCAGAGCATGTGGGGGAGTCAGGCTCATGGGTTAGCCCAAGCTGGGTACATCCAGGAGTGATGACAGCCATCCATGCTGTCTCCTTACTGTGGCAGCTCTCCCCTCCCCTGCTTGGTCACTGCATTTTTCTACAGTGGCTTTAAGTTAAAGTGAACTAGAAAGATGTTTGCTGACAGTAGTAGTGCTCCAAGACCCTGCAGAAATTCCTCTCCTGACTCTGCTTCACATGGTAGAGGTGTGGAAGGGAGAAGGCTGGAGATGGATCTGCTGTTGCTTTAATTAACTGGTGTCTGTGTTAATCACAGAGCCAGCAACCCCTGTGTGTGCAGCTGCCAGGGTGGTAGTGGCACCGTGACGGAGTGGGTTGCGATGATCTGGGAAACCTTTGTTTTCTTGGTGCATTCTGCTACATCTGTTTATATGACTTGTAAAGTCTGAACCTGATTTGGCTACACGTGTTTGAGTGTCTGTGTTTAGGACACAGCTGGTGTGGGTTTTTTCCATGTTGTCCTTTGTGGCTTGCTTTATTTATCCAGTTTATTATTTTTGCATTTGTACTGACCTAGAATTTGATCTGCTTCTTACTGGGATGTGGTTTTGCTCTACAGGCTACAAGGCTGCACTTGTATTTTGTCCACCTGGGACTGAAAAATATCCCTGACCCCGTGCAGTTTACCTGCAAAATGAGGCCTTCAGTCCTCTGCTCTCCACCAGAGAGTCTGTCTCCTCAAGCCTTGGACTGAGCCCTGCCTGGACATGTCTGTTCCTGGGCTCGGCTGTGGGCTCCCTTTGCTCTGGCAGGGGAAGCAGGGCATTTTCAGTGCCTGAAGTAAAAAAAAAATCCTCTTTGCTATGTCCTTGTACTTGGATGTTGGCCCTACTGATAAACCTAAATGCAGGCAGGGGCAGCATTGTGGAGAAACTGGTGGGTCGAAGTTCCCCTAGGACTGAGGCTGGAGATGATGCAGCTGTAACTGGTTTCCTGTCACCTTTATATATCCTCAAAGAGGAATTTTCCCCTGTGAACATCCATAACGAGTATATGTTAGAGAACAAGCCTCAGCTTTCAACTCAAAACCAACTCCTATTTTATGACAAATGCTAAGCAACCTGGAATGAAAACGCACATGATGGTTTCATAAGATCTGCTTTTCCAATGGGGTTGCTGGAGAAGTTGATCAGAACTCCCTTTTATTTGTTACTCCCTTGCCAGGAGGCTGATATCCTTCTCTTCTACACAGATTTTCATGATCAACCTGAAACGTCGGAAAGACAGGCGAGATCGGATGCTGCGGACTCTCTATGAGCAGGAGATTGCAGTCAAGATAGTGGAGGCTGTGGATGGAAAGTGAGTTTTGGTTGGGGTTGCTAATGTTTGCAAAGAGAGAGTTGTTCACAACTGCTTAACCTCTACCTTCCTTCTGATGGGGAAGAGGTGAATATCACTTTTATTTACCTAAAGTCTGTTTGGGGCAGTTTTGATCTGTTTTTCTTCTGTTGCATTAGTCAGTCTCCATGAAAGGACAAGGACAGTGTGGTTCAGACTAAGATGAAAAAAAGGTTAAAATCCTGTGGATTTCTGTGACCTGGAGCGCTTGCACACACTTAAAGGGCATCAGCCCTGAAAGTGTTTGAGAGCAATTACGTCCTGGAAAGATTGTGCATCCTAGTGTTGTGGTACAATGTTAACCCTGACAGCCTTTCCCAGCCTTAGTCTAAGGCAAGTAAACATGGTTTTTATAATGAGAAATCAGGACAGAAAGTTTTGGGTTGGGAGCTGCGAAAAGGCCTCAGGGAGATAGCAACCCCACATGCCATCTAGTGGTCTTTGAGACTTGGGTACCCATCAAGACCTTTTAGAAAAATAATCTAAGCCTGACAAGTTGATGGTCCCACAAGAAGTCACTGACAGAGTTTGTCAGATTGATTTAGAAATGTAAATCGAGTAGTTAGTTTTTCTCTGGGTTTTTTAGTGCAGAATTTCTCGAGATATGGCTTTTCTTTGAACCTCAGCAGCATTTCCCATGTTGCCTTTGTGTCTGACTTGAATTTACTTTCTTTTTTTGAAAAATGGTGACAGATATACTGTCTCTTTCTCAGAGCACTGAACACGAGTCAGCTCAAAGCACTCAGCATTGATATGCTCCCAGGTTACCGGGACCCGTATTCCTCCAGACCACTAACCAGAGGAGAGATCGGCTGCTTCCTTAGTCACTATTACATCTGGAAGGAGGTAAGGAGTTTGTGGGAGCCTCAAGGTTCCTGCAGGAAGGTGCTGTGGGCAGGCACAATGGGAAGGCATACAGGCAGTCACAGGGCAGAGCATCAAATACAATGCAAGCTTCTGGAAGTTTCTGGATAGAACTGTTTTCCTTGATTGGTAAGGGATCATGCACAGGGGTTTTCTTGAATGCTGTATTCAGCTTTTTCCTCTCTTTTCCATTTGCCAGCAGCTCCAAGTGATTTTTATCATAATATTTTCATTACTGTTTTTGCAAACCTTCCACTAGGTTGCTCAGAGAGAGTTTGCTTCAAAGAAAGGCAAAAAGGTTTTGAAGAACAAACAGCATTAAAAAGGTGTTCTGTTTTTTTCCCATGTTCTGCATCTGGACTGAAGCAAGTTCAAGTGACTCTGCTGATTGGCTTTTTTGTTGAGTTGGCGTATCATCACTGTTCTTAGCAGTAGGGATTTCTGTTACCTGAGCTAAGATATCCTGGTTGGGTGCCTAGACCTGTAGTTTTCACGTGTCCTTGGTCACCTGGAGAGTGAGTCTTGAGAGGATCTGGGCTGTGCTGGTCAGAGATGCTGGAGTTACACAGCTTAATATCAACAGGAGGGATTCTTTCAAGTAAGGTGTGGTGGTACTAAAAGCAGACCAGGCAATGGCAGTGGTTACCCAGGTACAGGCAGCCCCCTGCCTTCAGAGGTGTTGCTTGTGGCAGCTCTCAGCAGGGCAGGACATTGATCCAACCGGCCTAGAGCCAGCAGGAGTGACTTCAGTACTGGGAAGTCAGGCTATGCTTTTGGGCCTGAGACTTCTAAATCACCAACAGTCAGATGATTACAGGGGAACCTTGGTAAAAGATGCTGTCACATGTGTGTTCTCTAAATAGTCAGGGCCAGACTTTGGTATGCTGGATTGTCCTTCAGACTTGAGGAACAGTTACTTGCAACAAAGAGGTTTTTCAGCTGCTGTTCAGAAAAAACTCTTTGTTGCAAGTAACTGTTCTTCAGGTCTGTGCAAATCAGATGCTTTTGTTGCTTGGCTTGATGTGAGCTGGGTCTTTCTGAATTATCTTAAGCCAAATAGTCTCTCCGGCTCTTGCAGTCTCTCCCAGCTGAGCTGTGAATCGGGCAGTGGTTCTGCAGCCTCCCTGCTGGTGTAGTCTAGAAGGCAGTGCCAGGTCAGGATGACCCCGACAATTTCAGGGTGCAGAGAATGGCCTGTGTACCACTTCTGAAGCCTCTTGTTTCAGGTGGTGAACAGAGGACTGGAGAAGACACTTGTTATTGAGGATGATGTGCGCTTTGAACACCAGTTTAAAAGAAAGCTTATGAAGCTGATGGATGACATTGAACAAGCCCAGCTAGACTGGGAGCTTATGTAAGTAACTGGCCCTCAGCCTCTGGGAACTTCTGGGCATGCAGGGAAGGTCAGCAGCACCTCCTGTGTCATGATAGAGGGTGCACATCAATGTTGGAGTGCAGGGTAAAGTGGCAGAGACTTCTCAGTGGCTCTTTGCATCAGGATAGATCTGCCTTCTGGGGCAGACTGATGCTAGAAAGCCCGTGGGGGGTACCATTAATGTCATTTGCTGGTTGATCTCAAGGTCAACCAGGTCAGGAGATGCTGCTGTGACAGAGGAACTGACACAGCTCAGTCCTTAGCTCTCTTATGAAGTCTTTCACATCAATAGCACCTGCTGGGTTAAGAAATGGATGATGGGGAGTGGTGCAGGAAAAATCTTGTGCCTGGTCAGGGATTACTTCTTGGATTGACCCTTTGCCCTTGCCTGGTTGACGTGAACAGTTGTGTGGTTCTAACTGCCGTAGATTCACTTTGGTTCCAGTTTTCATGGTCTTTTCACCCTTTAAGCTATATTGGCCGGAAAAGGATGCAGGTGCAGGAGCCTGAGAAGGCAGTTCCCAATGTCATGAACCTGGTGGAAGCTGATTACTCCTACTGGACACTGGGGTATGCAATCTCTTTCCGTGGGGCTCAGAAGCTCATCGGAGCCGAGCCTTTCAGCAAGATGCTGCCTGTAGATGAATTTCTGCCGGTCATGTACAACAAGCACCCTGTGTAAGTAGGATGACTTCACTGCTTGGGTTGACGTGAGCTGGATCTTGCTGAATGATCTTAAGCCAGATTATGTTGATGTGTCTCACTTCTGTAGCCTTCCTGGTGGGAGACAGGGCTACTCCTTGTGCTTTTTGGTTATCTGCAGCAGAGCTCCTAACAAAGGAGGTAACAGACCTGCTGTAGAGGGGTTGTTGTCCCTACCTGGTGAAGGGCTTGTGGGCTGGTTCTGAAACATGTGGCCACCTCTGGTAGTGGAGGCTTTGGTTGTATAGGTTGTGTGTGGTTGTAAGGCACATGGTTTTTACTCTGGAGAGTTAGATTCCACCCGAGCAACTATCTCCACTCCGTGGGACCTGTTTCCACAGTGGAATCACTTCACAGTTATAATCAGTGGCACTGATGAACGTTCACTCTTTTTCTCCTCTCTTCAGAGCAAAATACATGGAATACTATGAGTCCAGAGACTTGAAAGCCTTTTCAGCAGAACCCCTGCTTGTTTACCCCACCCACTACACAGGGCAGCCAGGTTACCTCAGTGACACAGAGACCTCTACAATCTGGGACAACGAGACCGTGTCAACAGACTGGGATAGAACACATTCCTGGAAATCCCGACAGCAGGGTAAGATCCATAGTGATGCCCAGAACAAGGATGCCCTGCCTTCTCAGTCATCTCTCAATACACCATCCTCCAGGGATGAACTATGACTGCCTGCTTCCCCTGGGACTCTGTTGACAGCTGAACCTGCCTCACACTTTAGCTTTTCACCCTTGAAAGTTGTAGAGCAGCTCTTCTTGTGGTCTCCTTCCCATTGCTTCGAATGGCAAAGCACAGTGGATGGACCTGACAACAAACCAAGCCGCTTAGGACTGGGTGGGAGATGAAGGAGGAAAAAGAACAAGTGTTCCAAACTGGCAGAAAAAAGCCAGAGATCTGAACAAAAGCCCTCACAAGCTTTTGTAAAAAAAAACAAACCTTGAATGACGTCTTTCTACAGTTCCTTGTGTAGAATACTGTATTTATAAAGATTAATATATAGAGGTGTACAAGTGTTAATACCTTTCTGGATAGTTGTAACTGGGCTGTTGTGGAACTGTTATTCCTTGTAGGTTTGTAAGCTTTTATGACCCTCTCCACTGAGAGAAACTGCAGGCAAGTGTTTGGGTTATTTGGTTTTGTTTTTCAAAGAGATCCCTGTCAGAATCAAGATGGGTTTCCAAGAATGTTCAGTGCACTGGAGCAGCTCCCCTCTGTAGTGTGTTCTCCCTCTTCACACTTCTGTGAAAAGCTACTGCTGGCTTCCCTCTGCAAACTTCAAAACTTGATAGATCCCATCTAAACAGGCCTCTCAATCCAGAACTAATGTCTCTGCATGTCTGATATCTTGGAATCTAACAGAGAAAGTGGAGGCTGCTGGTTTGATTTGTCTCTGCACTGTGGTGCACAGATGGTATTTGTCCATCTCGGGTCCTGCTTCATCCCCTGCCTTTGTTCCTTCAGGAAAACAAAGCCTGATGACCTGTTTGCAGGCCTGTTTAATTAGGCCATAAAACCAATGTAGGACTTGTAGGAACTTTAAAGTTTAGAAGTTTGGTTATGAACTCCTTGTACTATCTTTATAAAAACAAAACACCTGCAGAACTGTTAGTGTTGTCAACTGTACTGTTCTCGACAGCCTTGATAGAATTGCCTGTTACAGGACAGAAAGGCAACTTGTCTTGGTATTTTTTCACATGAGGAGCAAACTTGGGTTTGTTTTTTCTTTTGAATGAGATCTGATGTACTTGCCGTTGGCTAACAGGTCAGCAGAGCGTGGTGTTTAGTGTTTGATTTTTTTTTAATGTTTCTCAGAGGCCAGGTGATCATGGACTACACTGCTTAAGTTTAGCTGGCCCAGAGCTCAGCCTGCAGGCTGCTGTTGTGGTGGGAGGATGTCCTCCCTCCTGGACTCCCAATCTTAGCGACTCACCTGCTGGCAGAGCTGTACAGTTCAGTATGTGTGGCTGGTCTTGGTTTGTGGGTGGGTTTGTTTGTTTTTTAATTCTGGGTTGTTTTTGTTGTTTTGTTGTTGGTTTTTTTTTTAATAATTACTGATCAATGTTGTGCTTTCTGTTAAAGAAGACTTGTTATTACCTGTCAGCCGGTCTGATAATACATAGAACTTGGTGCAAGATGAGCATCTGTTGTGTATTCTTCATTGGGTGGGAATAACCCTGGCTGGGAAGGACCAGCTCAAGATTTTTTCAGCTGTGGCACTCTGCAGTGGAGTCACTTGCCTGTACAGTCACACTGTAATGTGCCTGTTCTGCAGCTACTGCCTGGAAGCTCTGTTCCCTCTGCTGTCCAGGCTGGAGCAGGTGACACGGTGAGTATGCAGGGCAGGTCTGTCGTGGGCCACAACATACAGCCTGGGTCATTCCTCTCTGAGAACCCCTCTCTCATCCTCCCCAGGTCTCTACCAGTGGCAAATCAGGGCTGTTTGAATCACTGCTGAGCATGACAATCCCAGAGATGCTGGTAAGGAGCTTGGTGTGGCCTTCAGAAGCAGGACACCTGTGCACTGGTAAGCATCCAGCATATTTTCAGGTGTCATTATAGAGACGGATGCGTGTCCGAGGCTGGCAGGACAGCAGGGATGAGCCAGCGCTGGGTGGGTGAGTCCCGTAGCTCTGGTATCATTTCTCTCACCTAATATTTTGGCCACCTCTCCACATAAAGGCTCGTTATGGTTACGCTGTGTTCATACACATCACTGCTGCATGTCTTGGCCATCCTCATGTGTTCTGGGCAAGACCCATCTCTTTGTCCATGAGAGACTCTCTTGCCCCAGCCATGGGAGTGATGTAGGTGCGTCAGCAAGAGCTGTTTTTTCTTTTTGTTGATGCTGGAAGAGAGTGGTTATGAAGGGGTTTGGTGGCAGTTTCAGGAGAGGGGTGGAAACAAATTAGGAATAAAAATGTAACTAATTACATGAAAGCGTCTATTTCAGAGCAAACCTGGCCTTGCTCTAGCTGATTGCTCTTTTACCTATCTGCACAGGTGTGTATACGTGTACAATTTTCTATTTATTTACTTATGTGTGCTGTGATGGTTTGCCTGTGGCAAGTGCTGTTTTTCCCAGTTTGTGTTTTCAACTCCTTGGCAGGTGTTGCTCAGGCTTTGCCCTGCTCAGAATGAACTGTGTTTTGGAAAACTAGGAGCCAGTTGAAACACTTCTGTGTTTTTCTGGTATTTTTCCACTTCCCACTTTTTTCACTTTTATTTTGACTCATTTAATAGGCTTCTAACACAGTGCAAGTAGGAGCACCAGCTTGAACCAGCCTCAGCTGTGGCCGAGGCAGCTGTTTGCTGTGTTCAGGGCAGGGACTGTGCCATATGTAAGGATGTGCCAGGCTGCTTCATCAACCACAGAGAGCTGCCCCCCCCCCGCCCCCTTTCCCTTTTACTTTTTCCACCTTTTATTATGGGGTTTTTGCTCTACTGTAGACCATCTGAGCTAGGTATCAGCAGCCCCAGCAATGCCTGCCCCAGTGAGGGTGGTGACTGACCAGTGGAAGCTAGGAATAGGTTTTACAAAGTACAGCTGGCCAAGCCAGCTGATTGACCCCAGCTTTCTCACAAGAAGGGGTGGTGGTGACAGGCCTTAAAAGTTATTCTCTACAGTAAAGACTGCTTGTAAGCTAACACACCCTGTCTTTGCTTTTGTTTAAGGAAAGTGCTGTTCTAGTCTTAATAAGGCAATATGAAATTCCTAGTTCACAAGGAGATGGTATTTATCCCGAGTAAGGTTTTGTTGTTGGGTTTTCTCTCTCTCAGTAGTTTAGGTAGGAAAAAAAAAAAGGAGGTGGCAGCTTAAATTCAGGGTAATTTATTTTATTTATTTATTTATTTATTTTCTTCTTTTGCCTCTCCCCCAAAGATGCCATGACTTGGGAAGTGGCAGGTCACCAGGTCACCTGTGGGGTGGGAGGTGGTGGAAATGCTTAAACATTTTTTTTTTAATTGACTTGCCACAGCAATCATTCAGTGACCCAAATGAGACTACTTGTTTTAATGACAAAGCAGTTGTAAAACCTGTGTATAATTAAATTACCTGGTTAGTTGCTATAGAAATCATTAAGCTGAAAGCTGGGAAAGTAGCACAAAGCTTTCCATGGCAGGAGGGGGTGGGTGCCTGGCTGGTGCACTGGGATGTCTTGTGCTTTGCTGACCTTTGCATTTAGCTCATTGCCTGCCTGGCAAATATGGTTTGTGATCAGCTGCTGCTACTCAGTAGGTCGTGTTGGTGAGTGACAGTTTTACTCTGGCCTTGAGGTGAAGAAGAAACTTCTGAAGAAGGAACTACACTGCTGAAGAAACAGAAAGGCTGTCTTCATAAAAACTGTAAGGAATTAAAACAAAGCAGCATGACGGTAATGTAATGCTGACATTGTTACAAACAGTACAAACCTGTTAATGGGTGTGGTGTTGAAGAATCAAACCGTGCTGAAGGGTTACAGCTAGAGGGACTATGGCTAAAAAATGGTGTTTCAAGTTCTCTGGAGGGCAGGGTAGATAAGTTGTGGCAGCTGGAAGAAGTTGAGAACAGTTTGTAAGAGTGAAGGAAGTGAGGAAAGTGGCAAGGTGTTAAAAAAAACCAGAACCAAACCAAGCAACCAAAAACAAGTCATAAAGTCTAAGACAAGAAAATAGATTAAGTCCAAGCAAATATTAGTGGAAAAACAGTTTATTTACTTATTGTATAAAGATAACAGGTAAGCAATTAAAAATATCTTTTTCATATATAGCCTTTTGGAGGGTGTAATTTTAAAATCGAGAACATTCAACTTTCAGCTTCATACAGACACACAACCTCTGAGTGAGCAAAAGTGTGCTTCAGCAAAGGATACCGTACAGACACCAACGTGTGCTGACACTGAGATACACAGGAAGCTGACCTTCTGTTGCCATCTTGCCCTAACGCTGGGCAGAGGTTAAGGCTCAGTTAGAAACTCACTGTCTTCACCCTCTCAACAACCATACAATGGGAGTTCTTAAACTCGTCAGACTAAGACCTACAATGGTGCTACCTGTAAACAGAGGTGCTAAGTCTTTGTGTAGTGTAAAACACAGTACAACCCAACATTGTTTACACTGGTCATTAATGTCATCTGAGCCCAGTTTTGAAAATGAGTGCTACAGAACTGGGTGCGGGGGGAAAAGGCCCAGACATAAAATTCAGTATATGAGTTTAACTAATACTGACATGTCTGTCTCAGAGAGCCTTTTGAGTAAGGGCTGCTTACAATCCAATGTCTCATCTATGGCTTTTTAAAATAAAACCTCTAACTATCCTTTCAAGGAAGCCTGTGTTCTGGGAAGAGACTCAAGAAGTATGTTATTCAAAGTTTCACAGAAAAAACATTAAATTTTCTAGTCCAGCTGATGTACCATGTCAGGAAATTCATTGAATAGAAATATATAAAGAACAAGGGAGGTGCTTGCTCTTTATATGCATATTATTACGCATATTATTATGCATAATAATGCTACAAGTATATAGAAACTCTGGTTGGTTGGGGTAATGCTTAAAACCTGGCTTCTGCTCTCAATACCCACTTTTAAAATAAAGGGTCATGTAATTTCCCCTCATGAACAAAAACGTGAGTTAAAAGTTTTGCTCTTGAAGAGTGATTGCACATTACAAAGAGGTCATTTCAGAGTCATCAGTCACTTCAGAGTACATGCAAAAGGCATCAACTTCTGTTCACTGGGTTAGCAGAGGAAAAGAAAAAAAACCACCCAGTAGTGGCATTAAGACAAGTCCTAAATCCAGACAAAGTAGTGTTTGTTTACCTTCTTCATGACAAAAAACGTGACATTCATCCAAAAGCAAGTGCAGTCCAAACTTTTAAAGTTCTTTGGAAAAAAAGTCCAAAAATAGGTAATATTTTGCCATGGAACAAGTGCAAATAAAAGTTTGCCAGCTGTGTGAAAGCAATGCACACACTTGCAGTTTCTGCTGTCTTCAGCGATGAGCTTTTTTGTGAATGCAAATGCCTTCTGGAGGCAGCAGCTGCTAGTGGTGCTCAGCTCCAGTGCTCCCATCAGTCAGTTGGAGGCTGGCTGGGACAGAATCGCCACCTTTCTGGGCAGCCTGTAAGAGCTGCGCCCTGAGGAGGGACCTCCTCCTCAGTTCAGGCAAAATTGAGACTTTTCTTCTCCAGTTTTATAAAAATAAATTCAGATTAATTTTTTTTTCTTCTGTGTAGTACTGGCACAAAGGAAAAGGTTTTCTCACAAAAAGATTGGCTTGTGTGGTGTTCTTAAGACAAATGTTCCAGTCCCGTTTTCCCCTCTAACTGGGGCTCTCACCTTCCTACGCAAATGTGCAAAACAAAACAAAACAAAAACAAAACCAAAAAAATTCCAGTCCATATTGTCCTGTAAATCCATGTCTGTCAGTCCATATCCAGGTGCAAGGGAGGAGACCCATCAATGGCTGTAGGTCTATCAAATGCTCACATTGCATTTCAGCCACATATACGTCTGAAGTTGAATACTGACATTCTGTAATACTGGATGGTAGCAAAGGGTCTCCTCCCGGTGTCCTGCTCTCCCTCACATTGCAACTTTGGTGGGCCTGTTGCTCCAGCACCCCCGTTTTGGAGTCCTGGGGAATGTCAGATTGCAAAGGCTCCTCATTTTCATCTGCCTGTTGACTGAAGATTTTTTCCGCAGGATGAAATCGAAGTTGACGTGGCTGTTCATGCCATAGAATACATTGGCGTTGTCTGGGATCACCAGCTCTGCAACAGAGGGACCAGAGCAAGCGTTAATTTGCAGTACTGCATGCAGCAGAAAGTCAAAGGGGGGTTAGTGACACTGGCAGCTGTGACATGTCCATGGTATTTCTGATGTCACTTCACATTTTACTCTCTCCTTCAAAATCCAGCAGAACTATTGAAACAGCAGCAGCGTTCTGCTTCCCTACCTTTGTCCTCAGAGATGATCTGTACAAGCTCATAATCCTCCACTGTACCCAAGTCCAGGTTGTGCTTCAGCATAGCTTTCTCAATGACAGTGGGGGTTTTGTCTTGGCTAGTTATCTGGAAAGATAGAGTTGCAAAGAGAGATTCTGCTTATTTGCTCTATATCATGATAGATGGTTGATTAGCCAAATCAATTAGCCATGACAATTGGCCAAAGTCTGCCTTTCTGCAGACCACTTGGTCTTGGAAAAGATTTCAGAGAACTGAAAAAATACAATGGGACAGTAATGAAGTAACAGGTACTGCTAGATACCAAAACATGGTTCTTCTGACATTTGGTGGTGATGATTTTTTTAGTTCAAGACAGCAGATAGTGTACTAGAACAGACAGCAGTAAATCTGTGTCTGCTGTCCTGCACAAACAGTGTGAGATGAGACGTTCTCACTGGCCATAAAAGCCCCATCTGCTGTTTGCAGACATCAATTAATCTGAAGGCTCTGGTACTAAATACTTTGACATCCTGCGAAGATTTTTGGCCTTGTAACTGGGTGTTACTGTCTGCTGTGGAAGTGCTGTGCATCCGGAGCAGAGCCGGGGCTCCCTCCGGAGCCGTATGCAGTCAGAAGGAAGATTTGTCTTGCCAGTGGGTGAATTGCTGAGGCCCTTGGGGAACTGCTCTTTGCAATTTGGGAGGTCAGACCATGAAAATCATAAAGTAACTAAATGCACTGAGAAATACCCTCCTTGTGTGTTTGTTCCCCACCCCCCAGGCCCTGAGGGATCCCAAGTGTTTGCTCAGCAGCTGAGTCTCCATCAGGTGGCTCCAGAGATGGCACTCGAGCAAGTCACATTGCCCACAGTCCAGCACAGGCCCTGCACTCCCTTGGCCAGATTCCATCCATGAAACCAGCATCAAGGGAAACACCTGAACGCTGATTGCTGCCGGTCTGGCAACCTTTGCCACAGAGAAGCGTCTTACATACAGCTCCCTGTTTCCAGAAACCAGCTTCTGGGGAAAGCATCTCCATGGAAAATTTGGCCTGTGGCATCTTGTGTCAAAACACACACATGAAGTCAGAGCTAGAGAAAAAGCAGCTACTGCTAACAGAAGGGCAGGAGCAGGAAAGCCTGCACTTGATCAGAGTGCTTCACATTGGCCTTTTTGCTAAATGACTAGTTTTCATTTTGAGACCAGAAACTTCCCCAGAGATGCTGTTTTCAAGCCTCTCATTCATACCAGGCTCCACACACTTTGAATTGTGGCAGCTGTCATTCTCCCTGTCAAGCCAGGTAGATTAGGCAGCTCAGTGAATAGGTGTTTTCAAAACAAAAAGCGTCATTTGTTTAAATTGCCCTGGATGAAAACATCACCCAGCACTGACAGCATTTTCCCATTCCACACCACTCACCAGGATGCTCTTGTACATGTTGCCATTGTTGTCTTCTATGCTGATCCGGATGATGCAAAAGTCTGGGTTCTGCTGGTTGTAAACAGAAGGCAGCACTTTTGAGGTAATAGGTGTCGTGGAGGCAGAGCTTGTGTCCAGTGAGGAGGAGGAGTACAGTATAGAAGGGGTTGAGACTATAGATGGCACTGCTGAGGAATTCATATCCGTGGAAATGGTGAAGGAAGAGGAGTCAGATAACTACACAAAAGAGAGAAAACCGCTGTCACAAACTGGACGTTTTGTATGTCTCTCTGTGTCGTTCTGGAGGAAGAGTTTGAGAAAGCAGTGAGCACGTACAAAACCTCCATCATCTGCACTCTGCTCAGCAGGCTGGCAGTGGTACTCCTAAAAAAAAAGCTTCACTTGATTAATTTCAGCATTTTAATGAAAACTTATTTCTGATTTGGTGTGTTTGACACTGCAATGCTTGCTTTTGCTCTCAGTAAAAAACAGGCCAGGAGGTGGCAGCAGATACAATGAACTGGGCTATTCCAGTTGTGGGCAACCAGCTGGAGATTGGGCCTGGCCAGGGAAGAGCAAGAAGGCATCACAGGCACCACTGCTCCTGTTTCAGGTCTGAGCCTCTACATGAGTCAAAATAAACACACACCTCCCCGTCTGCAACTTCTCCCTGAATATTCTTTCCTCAATGGAAACAGCCCCCTTCCTTTCCCTGCTCTTCAGGGTTTTGCCTTTCTCTCCACCTGCCTTGCTCAAAACTGTTCAGAGGATCTTCCCTTTCCATCTCACTTATCAGAACCACCACAACTGCTTCAGGTAAACAGTTTAAGCAACTTTTGGATGCCAGTGTCTGGGACCTTGTGCTTCATTGGGCTTAAGAACATTTAGTACAATTTAATTTAAAACATCCATAAGCTAAACCCCAGTATGAGACTTCAGCAAAACCTCCCTAAAAAGGGCTTCAACAACACAGTTCACATTTTAGTTCAAAAGGGCAGAATCTGTAGAAAAGACATCCCTGTAGATTCCCACCACCAGATCCCTTTTGCTGGTTTCCCACCTGTATAGCTTGTCTCTCTGAATGGTATCAGCACGTGCCTGGCCCATCTGCTCTCAGCAGGAATACTTGCAGCTTCAGCCTTATGGTCGTTTTGTCCTGGGGTCTAGGGCTCTGCCTTCTCTGCCCTGGGGTCTAGGGTCCTGCCTTCTCTGCAAAACGGGATTCCTGACACGCTGGTTTGTGTAAAACACTGTGTGTGCTGAGAGTGAGCTGGCACGCAGGAAGAGGCGCAGCAGCACCACACACACGCTTCCCCAGTGGAATTAAACTGAGCCATGGCAAGGTGTTCATCTTGGCAGCAGGGAGCTCACGGGAGGTCAAACCCACAGGGCTGCTGGTCTCTGAACTTACTTTCCTATCACTTGGCCAACTGCAGCTGCCCTGCATTCCCCAGGATTAGGCTGTCACTAATGCACACAAGCTTTCAAGCCAGAAAACATCTTTCCCCAGAGTGCGGGCAAAGCTTTGCTTGGTGAACACATGGCTGCTCAAGTCAAACTTCCTTTTCCAGCTACAGCTGATTGAGCATGATGGCCGTGGCAGCAGAATTCTGCTGCTAAACAGCGGAATAACCAATGTCAAGACACTGGGGGAGGAAATGACTACTTCTCTTCAGCTGATCCCATCTCCGTCTTCATTTGATTTTGTTTGTGAGGGTTTATAAATCTTCTTGTTCAAGTCACTGATAATGTCATGCTGCCCTATACCATGAGCAACTGTGATGCTCAGGCTCTTCACCCCACTTCACACAGGCTCAAAGGTAGAAATGCCACTAGCCGGCCCCATCTTTCTCAAAAAGCACAATGAGGGACTGAAAGGAAAATTAACCTCATGCTCCTCCAGGGCCTCACCTAAACCAAAAACACTATCAGGCACCAGAAGAAAATCTGGTTTCAGGGAAGGAGAGCTTCAGTCTGCCTTGTATCTCAGCAACTTAGCTGGAATTGGGTAAAAATTCTGACTGGATTGCTTCCATTTCTACACATTTATTTCTAGAGTCTCTTCATCCCACTGAAAGCAATCCTCAAATCAAGACCAACAGGCTTGGGCAGGCATCTAGGACCTGCCTGCAGCATTGACCATCTCTCACAGGTTGGCAACAAGGCCCAGACTGTACCTTTTTCTGGGGCTCATCAGGAGTGCCTACAGGACTGATGCAGATGTCTTCAGATTCAGAGTGATTAAGCTCAAATGATGAAACACTGGCTGAGTCTGTGCTTTCACCAGAGCTCCCACTTGGAGTGGATTTGGGTTGCTCTTTGATGGGTGTGCTGTGGGCGATCACCTCAGAGCCTAGAAACAATCTAGAAAAGAAAGCATAACAGCCAGTAAGTGAAACCAGAACAGAGCTGGGCAGAGCAAAGCTGTCACTTGGTTCAAAATCTTACACTTTGTTTTGTTTTCCTATCTTGAGTGGCCTATTGTTTTAATTTCTCCTATGTCGTTTATAGGATTTGTCAAGAGAGTTTGTTGCACACTACCACAATACCTTCTTGAGGTATTCTCACACCCACCAGCTGCAAGGCAAAAATCAGAACTAAAGCCCCAATATCACCAGTGAGACTCCTCTCCAGTCAGTTAAACTTTCAGACTCCCTTGGCCAGGAAATGATCGATCATAAACCTAATGATCACAATCCAAGGGGAGAGGGGCAAGCAGGAGGCATGGCAGCTGGCCCCACCTTGTGCTCCTGCACACTGCTGTCACACCCAGGACTCTCTCACACAAGGCAGCCCCAGACATACTCATCACTAGAAGTGAAACAGTGCATGAGATGTAATACATGGCCACACACCCTGCAGAGGTCTTCAAAAGGCGAATGCATTCCCACTGCAAATTCTTTCACTCAGTAGGAGTGCCACAGATACCAGTTTCTCTCTAAGAGCCTAACCAGTACATACACAATGAGGAGATCACAAGGAAGAGTAAATTACAGGCTCTCCCTCTCCAAGGCTCATTTCTAAATGCAGGTCAAGTAAATTTAAAGGAGTGTCAAAGGAAACAAACATATAAGATAGAGGAGCAGGGTGAATTAGATGCTATGTCAGCATGCAGTTAATGATTTAAAACAATTTTGAGAGGTGTCACTCGCTGTTTCCAGAATGAATTATGCCAGTCTTTTCTACAGTACTAATTTGCAAAATAGATTCAGAGTGTAGTGGAAACAATTCTTTAGACAAAGCCTGCATAGCTCAAACATACTCAGTTTGGTAAATTACAATACTACAGCACCGAAACGCAGTCAGGAATGAGAGAACAAAGCCTGTGCTCCACAGCACCAATTCTTATGCACATGCCAAGGGAGATACAAATGAGAGGCCACTGAGAGTTCAGGCGTTGTCATCTTCAAAGCTCACGTTTTTATGGAGTATCACCACCAACTCAGGTGGACCAATCAAAATACTTTCCAAAGAGCTGCATGCATTTTTTTTTGGCGTGATTTTTTTGATGAAAAAGTCTGTTCTTTCAGACCCTAACCTGCAGCAGTGCTGATAGGAGGTGAATAGCTGATGGGTATTCCAGGGAAACTAAGTGCAAGAATCAAGCAAGAAAGGAGAGGTAAGATCTGTTACTGCTGTTAAATTCGTCATTTCCCCTTTCATCTTGATCATGCCACTGGTATGTAGGAATCCCTTCATATCTCCTCGTGCATCAGGTTCAAATTTCTTGCCTTTAAGATATTTTCACTTTGATTCTTGATCTCTGCTTTCGTTCCCTGCAGCTTTCTTGGAGTTCCTGCTAGTATATTGTTTCCTGTGTGTGCTTAGCTGCATGCCCTTGTTCTCCACCCACCTCCTGTTTGTGGTATTAGACTAAATTGAACCATGTCCTCATGACTTTTTTCCCTTCTCTAACTTGAAGGTAATTAGACAGATTGTTTCCATTATCAAATATCTTTTGCTAACCTTAACTTTCATATTAAAATCCTGCAAGGAATTTTTGCATGTGTATAGCCAATTAGTCTAATAATAGGCCAGACTCTATCCTCATTTACTCTTTTTCAGTTTTGCTACTGCATTCAGGGAAGTTATTACATAAAAGATACTGAATTTATAATCCAGTGCTAAAATTGTTCCTTTTTCTGACACCTTAGGAAAGCTTGTTTGTTTCTAATCTCTTTATCATTAATAATTCTTATGACTTCTTATAACAATAGAACGGGACAGCTTCAGACAGAAGTATGCATTTCTAGCTGACAGTGTCTCCCTAAAATAATGCAGTGGTCTGGATTCCCAGCCAGATTTTTCAGCTGGTGAAATGAGTACTGTTTGTTTGATTTATTCAGGTTGATATTAACACACCAGTGCCCGTTGCCCCATGGTACTCACAGGCTGATCCTCTTCACCATGCTTTTCCGGGATTTTGGCGATGTGGTGCTAGTGTCAGCAACTGCTTCCACCTCACGTGAAAGGCTGTAACTAAAGAACAGAGACCCCTGGGTTAATTTTTACAAGCAATACTATTAGTTACAATATCAAAGTAGCAATATTTGAGGATTTTGAGAAAACTTGAGTTTCACAAAAGACTGCAACTGCACAAAGACACCCATAGCTCTGTCCATTTTTTGCCATGGCGAAGGAAATATTTCACTTCTTTAGAATAGCTTTAAAAACTAGTGCTCTTTTGAATGAAATTCATAATTTTATTTTTAAAAAATACCAAGAAACTACTTAATATGCAAATTTTGGATAAGCTGACATTTTTTACTACAACACAGCATCTGTGCTTACACTCTCAGTGCAGAAGAGTGGTACCTAAATATCTAGTGGAGATATGAAAATGCTGTAAATAAGTAACTTGTCTTGGGTTGGCTGAGCAGCATGTGCAGCGGCGTAGAACTCAGCAGGGCTGCAAAACCCACCCAAGACACCCAGGAAATACTCATCTGCTGATGAGTACACTCAGGGTGCTCTGCATTGCCTCGGCTATCTGCTGCCTGCATCCACCAACCCACTCAGTGACTGCGCCTTGATGTCCCTTAGGGTCCTCTTCTGAGCATGTGTCTGGCCATACAGACACAGCAGACTATCAAATTTCAAAGCCAGAAGCCTAATTTCCAGTCTCAAAACTAAACCCTGCTAAGTGTTCAACAGGCTTTCTGCAGCTGTTTAGCAGAAGGCAGATGTATTTCCACTCTCCTTGAGCAGCAGTGTATTTAAATTCCTGTAAGAGGATAGCTGAAGGCTGACAGAACCTACCTGCAAGTGGGTGTGGAGTAAGAAAAGCCTGCTTTGCCAGCTGGGCTGAGAACCTACCTCTCCTCCTCAGTTAAATGCTGCTGACTGCAGAACCACTGGATGAATTTTTGGTCTGGTGTCATGCAGTAGCTGTTACATGCAGATTGCAAGAGCTTAATTTGGGCAATTACTTCAAATTCCTAAGAAAAAAAGTAATCAAATAGGAATTCTAGTTAGAAAACATAATAAAGCCCAACAGACTCATGCATAACCTAAACATGCAAGAACAGATCCAGGACAAACTTTGTTTGACCTGAAGTTCAGTTTCAGACAAGTAGCTATTTCAAGAACCAGTTTTTCAAACAATTAATTTTGTTGGGTTTCCCCCCAGCATCTGTAACGTGCACTGAAATGGGAACATTTTATGAGATGCACACAAATTGGAAGACAAACAAGGAATCATACTTCACCACAGAGCTTTTCCCAAGAACTAACCAAAGTGTAATGCCAGTGCAATCCCACCAAATGGCAGCACTGCTGGTTGTTCCTTTAGGATCAAGGGTAGCCAAGGGTCACAAGGTCTTCAGGTTTCCCTACCCTGCTTACCCCTTTGCTGTCTAGACCAGCTCTGAGAAAAGACTCATGCTCTGTACTTAGGTGGTTCTCAGGCAGCAAACAAGGGTAATAATTAGGAGTGCCTGCGATGAAAGCAGAGAGTGATCCTGCCCAGCTTTGCACTTTGTGCACTCACACTTGCACCAGAGGAATGTACAATGCTACACTTAGTAGATGTGACTAGAATGTACTGCTCTTCTGTAATGCCACTTGCAGACACACTTTGCCAAAATAACTCTTAAAAACCCCTTGTGGTAGAGCAGGCTATGGAATCAGGATGCAGGAATGGAGCTGAGTACTCAGCATGGTTCAGAGGGTGGCTTTGCCACTGGCTTACATAAAGCTGACCTGATGACCGTGAAGAGGCTCTTGTGTGTCATTATTAGAATCTTGAGCTATACATACAAGGCCAGTCCAAGAAGTGGTTTATAGAGCTTGGAGCAGTTAAGGGAAGGAAATGGCTGCATCACAGCCAAATCCAAGTCTGCTCTCAGGCCCCAGAATGGAGATTTGGCACAACTTCAGACAGACAGATGTAACACTAGTACCTTTACTACTACATAGCATTGTGTATCTCTGACCAACAAGGGTCAGTCTGAAAGGAAAAGCTGATGGCATTTCTTTCTCAGTGCCGCGTACCTTGTTTGCTCTCTGCAGCCTTTTACCTACAGTTTACTGCAGCAGAAGGAAGACATTTACAAACCATTTCTTCTGGAAAACAAAGATCTCACACCACCAGGTCTAATTCACTCTCAGCCCATAGGACATATACATGTAATGTATTCCCATGAACACTAAATGGAGAGAATGTACATGCCTGAGATGTAAATTCCATGGAAGTGGAGCCTGTAGGTCCTCTTTCCCTATTGCATACATCTAAGAAATAGATTCTTTTCCAACACCACTCCTTATGGTGTGTTAGAGGCTCACAGCATTTCAGGGAACTGGTCTTTCCTCACAAACTTGCATTAAAATTAGCAGCTGTTGTATATGCTTGAGCAAAGACAGCAGACCTCGCCAAAAGAATGCTCTAGAAGAGGGTATTAAGTAAACTGGAAATTACATAACTTTCAACTTACCTTTCGCCTCTTCTCAAAATTGATGAGGCCACCCTGTTGAAAAAAAGAAGGAATCAGAGTAGAAGAGCACACGCTCAGTTGAATTTAATCACAAACAGGATGTAGTAACAAGGCTAATGTAAAGTACAGACCTGCCCTGAGTAAGCACCTTCCAAAAATACCTGTCTCCAGATCTGGTATAAACCACAGCACTCAGATATCCAAGTCTCCAAAGGATATCTGTCCTCATGGCCTAAATGGCAATCTGCCCAAGAAGAAAAGCCCGATACAAGAATGCTCATAAAAGCCATGTTGAGATCAGGTCTGAGGAACGGTAGCAGGATTTTACGCACAAGAAAAACTCAGCTTTTGCCTGGGTTAGGAGTTTAGCAGTGTTCCCAGCAAGTTTCAGAAACTCTGCATGCAAGGCATGGACAGAATGGAAACTGCCAAAAAGGAAAAGGGATACATAGCAACTTTACACAGGCCTGCTTTGGTGCAGTTTTGCTAAACAAAGAACCCAAGAAACCAGCAGAAACCATCGCCCATGCAGAAATAAGTATATTTGCCCATTCTTATCATAAATACCAATACTAGCATGACAAAGGCTAAGTGCCTGCAGCCAGTGCCTAAGTTCCTCAAGTGTCTACTGTAATGGGGCTGATTTTCAAAGGTGTTTGAAAGCCTTTGAAACAAATGCTTTTGAAAATTGGCCCCATCCTCAGTCTCTGTTGAACAACCAGACTCTCTTGCAGTCCTTTTCCCCTTCCTATTCTAGATTGGTTCCCCCTGCTTCTTCAAGTACAGAGAAATGAAAAAAATGTCTTTAATCACTTTAAGGCTCAGACGCATCTGAGTCAATACCGAAGCAACTTCAGCGATCAGTCTGAAGAGCTGGATTCATGATCCTGTGTATTTCACCAATTGCTCACAGAAATCCTTACACCTAAAATACTGTTTTCAGAAATATAAAACAGAATAATGGAAAACCTACTTTCTTCATGTTTTCTAACCTCAGAAGACACAGCAAAATGCAACGATAATCTTGTTCCTTGAGATAACTGCACTCAAGTTTACACAAGATTCTTGTTGCTAATAAAACTATTGCTTCCTTTTTTTTTGAAAATGGATTCCTCTGTTCTTAAGAACTGCACAAGAACCCAGTAGAGGATACCTGAACACACACAGTATCAGGAGGTCAGGGAGGATATTTAACATTCAACAGGTTGCCTCAAGTTACCTCAATATAGTCCTGAAGGGCTGTGTCAAGCATGATGAGGTCAGTGAGGAAGGTACCAAGATAAGGTACTGTGCCTTGCATTACTCCCTGCAAATGGCAAGAGCGATGTTGGATTAATTGACTGTGAAATGGTAATAATTAGAATGCTAAAATACTCCTATGTAAGAAAATGAAATAAAAATAGTCTGCTTAACCAAACAGTGGTCTTAGTAATTACATTTTCTTTCATTGCATCATCCTCAGTATCTAATATAGAGCTTTCATCAACTTCTAATGAGAGCAGGATGCTCACACAAATATTACCAAGTGGGTTTACATTACAATATTGCCACCATACACTGGTTTCTAACAATGGGTCACCAGGAAACCCTGCTGTGGAAGAAGCACTGGGCACCAGGGACAGGGTCCCTTGGGTACCTGCTACAAGACAAAAAGCTGGGGAATGTTCCTGGCCTATGTAAGCAGCTTCTCTCTGCTTCATTCCAGTGGATTTTTTGCTTAATAATGGTATTGTAACAGTCAAGTCAAATCAAGTCACAGGTTTTTTTCTTCTAAAAAGTGACCATCTTCTCCAACCAGTCACTGCATTTTAATAGTCATTATTCAGATTTTAAGCTTTCTAGGTTGCTAGCAGTTGTAGAGTTCACGATGTTTCTACCATCCAAATGGATCTCTATTTTTCCCAGTCAAACAGACAAACAAAAAATCATATTCAGCACTTTTGCCTCCCTATCCCAGATTTTACTCCCTCTCCTTTTAAATCTTTGCCAACTTTGAGACAAAAGCTATTTTCACCAGCAGACTGGAAACCGGACATAATTTACAAAGCACTCTCTGTAGAGGTCTGTGCAATTTTCAAGCTAGTATGTCAGAATCTTCACAAGCTTATTTAAAAGCAAATGAGATTTCTGCTCTCATCAGAGCTAATTTTCTTTGTGACTAGAATTCCAGTATTTACATTATGTAGTTTACTACGTGAAAGTTGTGTGGCCTTCCCTGTATTTCTCTCTAAAGGGTAGCAGTAAGTAATGAAATTCTCTCTCATAGGACACACATTTGTATTCATCAATCATTTATTACCCTTTTATATGACAAGTTTATTAACTTTCTGGAAAACTTGAAACTAAGGGCAAACCCTTGGCTCAGTATGTATCCCAAACAGCTTGGGAGTGTGGCAAATCCAAGGGGAGACTGGAGCAACAAGCCTATACACCCAGTTGTCCCAAGCAGTGGACAAGGAAAAATTGGAGCCAGGAAACATAACGTGGTTCCTTTGTACATTCACTGAATGCTGAAATCTGTGAGCATTCCTAGCACCAGATCACTGAATGCACTGGCTGCTCTCATGTTTTGCATATCCATTTCCTCCAACATTTCAGAATGCAGGCGGGTGTCACTGGGGTAAGAGGACAGCTGAATTGCACTGACACCCACAGATGTTGCAGCTCGGCAGCTCAGCATAGGCTTGAGCTGCGTGCAGCACTAATCCCACCTTGTAATTGTTTATGATGTACATCCATATGCATGTGTGGGCTTGTGTGTGTGTATGTATATATGCATGTTATCTACACACACACACACAGAGTGTTATATGCTTACTACCATCCACAGCATAAGGGAAAGACAGCTTTGGGCATATATTTACAGGGACAAACATTCTGACTGCATATTTAGTCTAAACCTTTTAGTTCACTTGCTTTGTATCAATCAATAGCATTGATGTGATTGTCTTGCTTGACAGAGGGCACATTCAAGAGCATTACCTGCTGCACACTCACTTTGTTAAATACCTTTCTAGGTTTTTCTTCTTATATAAATGACCAAATAGGTCTAATCATGTTACCAATTCAAAAAGGGTAGGAAAAGGACCTGAGACATACCATATCTTTTTGAAGTTGCAGTCGTCTCTGTGTCCTTTTCTGATTTTCTTTCACACTGCTGTCCAGATTTGCAAATTTGGATGTTCCTTCCTGTTAGGGAATTAGAAGGCAAATAATGGAGGAGCTGCGCAGGAAGCTGGCATTGGTGTAAAATAATTGCATATACATTTAAACAGGCAAAAGTATTTGGTGTGCAGGTACATGCATCTATACGTACACATGCTAATTTTCTGGGACTAGAATATGGATTGGGAACTTTGGACAAAATCTCACAAGATGACCGTAAGGGAATTTTCCTGCAAAACAGTTCCACTCGGGCCAAAGCTAAGAAAATCTCCCAAGAGTTTCAATTGGAGAGGCTTAGAAATACTTCAGGTGTCCAGATGCTTCTCTGAACTCTATCCTGACACTCTTGACCTCAGGATTTCTGTTTAATTTCCTCATCAGGACTGCTACAAGTAAACATCTCTATCTTATGAAATACTTAGTTGTTTTTATTATGCCACAACATAGAAATCCAGCAACTACCCTCTGTGGTTTACTGACTAACCCAAAACCATGCAGGAAATGGAAGTAATAAGTTTTCATCTCCACAATTCAAGCTTTCCTATGAATGGATAAACTATTTCACAACAGACCTGTAACCTTTATTTCCCTGGATTCATATGGGATGCTTGGAGTTAGTGTCATTTTTTCCAATGGTTGGGTAGACAGGGCACGAATCATTATCAGAGTCTTTTTAAGAGGCACAAAACACTAGCTTGCACTTGTAAAGATCCTTTCCTTACAATATTTACTTCCCTCAGTCACAGTTAACAAACAGATCACTCAAACTATTTCCTTCCTTGGCTTAAAAACAGGAGCAAATGAAAAAGGAGTGTTGTCTCAATGTCTTCAAGATACTGAAAGGTAAACTCAAGATTCTCTAACAGCCGTGGGCAGGCTGGCACCGAAGTTAAACTGCAGCTCACAGCAGTGCCCTTGTTTGGGGAGAACAGAAGACAGTGGTCCCTCCTAGTGCCAGCCAACCTGTTTCTTACGGCATTTTGTCTGCTCTACACTTAAATTTGCAGGATGGATAGGCAAGGGCAAACATGTCATCCCTAGAGAGACTGATTATAGTGAAAGAAAACAAAGACTTGAAGGATTTAGCAGACATTAATCCTCAAATCATTACAAAATGGTCCAAGACAAGAAGGATGGGAGAGGTTCTAGGTATTCCATGAAATTTTTCTCCTTTCACTGCTTTCAAAATGTTTCACAAATCTACTTATGGCAGCTGGAGAGTGTGATTTGCTGAGAGCCAGGATGTCTTGGCTCATATTGAATTGTTGGTTTGTCTTTTAAATATTTAGTCAAATAAGCTGTTCTGAATACACATTTTCCCCTCTCTGCTTCTTATTGTCCCACCTGCTTTAAAATTTAGCTACAGATGTTGTTGGTAAATGATGATAAACAAAACAGACTGACAGGTTTGAATGTGTTCACCCATCATTCCTAAGCAAAACACTGTTTCAGATACCAAGGCAAGGGGGCAAGTCACAAACGCCAGATTGACTGGATGGAACTGCCAAAAACTAAACTAGTTAGCCAGTTTAGAGAAAACTTTATGTAAACATAAAAAGTTCCCACAAATATTCCTTAGTTTCTATAGAATATAACCTTTCCCCGCTATTCTTCCCCACTCCTTTCCATCTACTGAGCTTGTTGGGGTTCACCCAGGAGAGCACATAAGTCAAACTGTTTCAGACAGAGCCTGCTTTGTTGTCCATCTGGCCACACACAGAGCAGGAAGCCTGTTCCTTCAAAATTCCCAGCTCTATTTTCTGGTTCCAAAAAGGTATGGGATAGTTGGATAAACAGTTTAATTCCTCAGCTGAAGCTGAGTGGCATTGTTCCAGTGAAGTCAAAAGCGCTACAGTGGTGCAACCCAGTTGAGAATCTTGTTTGAAGTTTCTCTGCACTCACTGGTACAAACCTGGGTCTTTCTCGATCTGCTCAGAAGGTGCACAAGCTAGTTGCTCATCTCTCTGCACAGAACAGTAGAAAGACAACGTCCTAATTGTAACTCAGCTCAGTAGAACTACACCATGCAGCGCTGCTTCACTCAGGTGTGGCTCCAGTGCTATCAGAGTTAGGACACAGTGCACACAGCTATTCCTGAGCTAGGCATCACCATGCCCAAGGGAACTACAGCAGTGTGACATTCAACTTGAGGGACTCCAAGGGGTCCTTAACTGCTATCTTGTGAATGAGTCCATACAAACTCTTTGCTGCTGCAGCCTGCTGCATATGCGGCGTCTGAGCTCAAGGGGCTAATGCTAGCACAGAATCACCTCTCAGGATTCTCAGGTTCTCCAGAACCTCAAATTCACCTGTGCAGAGAAGCACAGGTTTTACAGACCTATCTTCTCTGAAGCAATGCATACAGTCGAGTTCAGGGAGAGACAAGCTTTGGCAGCTGGTTAGAAAGAAAAAGGAGTAATTTCAGCTTTGATTGAGGTCGCAAGCTTTGCAACTCAAGCTAATTCTCACCTTCATTAGTAGCTCCCTACTTGTCAAATAATTGTCATGGTCAGAGAAGATATCAGACAACTCTTCAAACATCAGCATCGCATCCCTGTACAGGAAAAGATTAAATAATTCAGGTTATTAGTAAGCACTCTAAATCAGAGCAGGTTACTATTTTTTTCTCATGAACTGTTAATAGTTGGGCATATAAAAGATAACACCACCAAAATGCATCTAGTGAGATGCTGCACATCTACTCGGAGTCTTCCTGGGATTTTCTGGTGCTCCCAGTAAAGTCAGGCTTTATTCGGCAGCATCAGAAAGAAATGCCATTAGGTACACTGACCTTGAGCAGGGTTTTCAGTCCCACTGCAGGGTATGAGATTTTTGTAAAAAAGTGGATAAACGTATACAAAGGAACAGAACAACAGCTATGAGAGGTATCCTCAGTACTTCATTTTTGCCCTGTTTCATGCACTCTGGAATACTAGAAGGATTTAAGTGTACAAGTCCCTTTCTATTACCCAACACTATAAACACTATATGGCAATATTTCGATCAGGAACAGGATCACAGGGCAGCGGAAGGAAAGTCCCACCTCCCTCAAGGGGAAATGCAGAAGTATACTGCATGGCAGAGTGACGTTTTTCTCTGTTTATCAAATGCAAAGGAAAGAAATCCACTCTTCTCAAACTGAATGAGCAGAACACCATCTTTTCTACACACAAATTTCTGGTGTCTGGCATGCAGTAAATGTGCCAGTTGCACAAATAAGTATTCCCCTGTGAGAAGTATTGTCTTTGATACAGATTTTGATTTTGTAGTTTGGGGATATATTTTAAGTAAATGTGCCACGAGAGGGTTAATAAGGGTCTGTAGCAACCTGGACCTCCTCCAATTTCACGGGAGAGAAGACAACAGGCAAGTATCACAGTGCCCTATTGTTAACCTTCTGAGAGCAGTGTGCACAAGCTGAGTGAGTAGCTAAGTCCTATGGTTTTCCAAAATAGGCTGTGGAAGATCCAGTATACTATAAAGGACAGAAGAACCCAGTATCCCCGAGGGCAGGTTGTCCCCTTGATAGGAAACAGGAGTGCACAGCAGTTGGAGCCAAAAAAGAGGTCTGAGCCTCACAGGAATGAGAGGTTCTTCTACAAGAACAGATGTTCATGAAGGAGCAGAATAGGACAACTGAGAACAAGATGAAAAGAAAGAGCACTGAGCTTTCTGGCTTTGGATCGGGCTAGCCACAAGGTTGGAGGGGGAAGCTTACTTTTGAACACAAACCCAGGTCTTCTTTAGCCGATAGATGGAGTTGGACTGCAGCGCTGAAATAATGGCCCTCAAGGAGGAAAAATTCTTCAGTATCCTACATTCCTGTGAAAGGAGCGGTTAGAAATACAGGAGCATTAAATTTCAGCATTTAAATGAATAGGTTAGTGCTCTTCTGTTTGACCAGTGTCCTGCTTGCTACACATTTCTCACTGCTAAGCAGGCAGCTGTACAAATAACGAGCATCAACAATGCTCCCACTTCCAGTCACCAAAACTTTATGGACTTTGGCACTTATATCTTGTTTTCCTCACTTTCATGTGTTTGTAGTGATGTTGCAGTGTTACAGCTTCTAGTTCCCTTAGTAAAAATAAAAGTGGAACTGAGTCAATGAAGCCTGGCTAAAGAGCACAAATGTTACGCTTCTTTAAAGCTCTTCATAGTTAGTAATCCTTTTACCCTTTAGGGTAAAAACCAGGCTTTGCCTCTTTGTATGTGGTATTTAAAATGTAACCCCTCAATCATCTAAGTGCCAGTTAAAAATAAAGACATGCAAAGGAATAGCCTGTTATTCAAGTATGAGCATGCTGTTAAAGAGAAAAACCTTCCCAGCTTTTCCAGAATTAGGGTCAAATCCTAACAGACATTTCTTATGCAGCTTCTCTGTGCCAAAAGCATTGATGGAAAGGGACACTGAAAAACTTAATTCTCAATAAA